>VUQR01010989.1:8729-27917 GCA_015108515.1 Hemichromis elongatus | reverse complement strand
GTTTTTACTTCCCAGTGTTTAGCTTTAATAAACATGTTCTGTCTCAATCTCAGATTCCAGCAATAGCTTTTAAGACTAGGAATAAAAATGAAGAAAAAAAAATAGAAGCAAAATCACAGAAAACAACAGAATTCATCAAAGATCCTGTACTGTGTTTTAAAAAGGTTTATGCTCCTGTTCTAGCTTTTTGATTTGACTTAGATCTCCCAAATTACGTAAATAAATAAATAAATGAATACAAAGAGAAAATATTTATGACATGATAACTTTGTGGATCAAACACTGCAAAAATGTATCATAAATTAGCCCTAGGTTGATTTTGCTATACATATCAAGCCAAACTTTCCATCACTGCAACAAATGAATACAGAGCATGTCAAGGTTAAATGTATTTAGAAAGCTTTTATTTCATGATAAACAGGGTTACCACAGAGAATAGCAGAGAATACAATCCAAACATAAATACTGAGGTTTGGTGAAATTCAGTATAATCATTTGTCTATAGTGAGTGAGAGCACACGTGGTACATGTTCCCTACAGTATCTTCATCTCTATCCAATTGGTGTTTCTTAGAGGTTGTCAGTTTAGCATAAATTCTATCATCGTTTTATTAATGAGTGTCTGCAGAGTGGCATGCACATGTATTGTACGTGTGCTCCTTTCTGTCAGTTCAGGCTTTTTGCTCTACTGGTTGCTGACTATGCTCCGCCTTGAGGGTAATAGGTTTGCACCACAGTTCTTTCACTTAAATGTATCAGATCAACCCCTAGAAGGTTTTTGGGTTTTAGGCTGTTGGTATCCCTTTTCACTTCTCTCTGATGGTGTTGTTTCTGCTTGTGACTCATTCAAAATTCTTTCCACTAATAATGTATAATGCTTCCTGGCACAGAGCAGCTGGTACAAATGGATCTGCTAACTAAAAAAAAAGTGACCCTGGCTGAATCATACCAAGCCTTCTATGCTTCTGAGATAAAGTTTTTTTTTCATTTGGAAGAAAGAACAAATGACTCATGTACGCTTTGACTACTACTTCTAATCTGGCGGTGATAATTAAAAAAGAAAAGACAAGACCTTATACACACTGCATATTTCTCCTGTTTTAGAAAAAGTCAACAAGCAGGTACTAAATCTGTAGAGCTTTCATCAGTTAATTATAAAGCACTATAGCAAATACGAGGCCACATCCAGTATCACCCAGAAAGAAGACCCTGATCTTTTAACATGGAAATAAATCATAGACTCCTAGGACCAGGCGTCCACATATGTGGACATCACATTTTGGGCTGTCTAGACTAAAATACTAAATTGTGCTCTACAAGGGGCTGATATCCACTTACGAGGACATTATACTGACACAGTTCTATCGAAATTTTAAACAAATATATTCATATGTGCATCTCATTGTTCTCAGAAACAAAAATTAGGTAAAAAAAAAAAATCTGGTAATTCTTTGTTTTTACATTCATCGGGTCCCGATATGCCCAAATATCAAAGAGAAATTAAAAATGCATGCCATGGAAGAGTTCGGTTCTTAGGAGGTTAAATAATCTTTTAAAATATTTATTTTCAAAATATATTAAACTATGATATATGTTACTGGGGGGTTACACTAACTTTTAATTATGTATGCTGACATTTCTTCTCTTTAAAAATCAACCTTTGCTTTGGTCAAAGTCCGTTTAAGAAGTAAGTAATTGTGATGTTCTTCTTTTCACACACACTCTGAGACTGTGGATCACGTTTGTTAAAATTGCTTTATGCTTCGTGAGATATGTTACAACACTGCCATGTGTGCATATGGAAATGTGAGTGAGTTGCTTAATATGATCCAGATACACATCAGATTCCATAAACTGCAGCAAGAATAGAATCATTTGACATATTGAGGCTGAAGGCAAAGACAATCAAAAACGTGGACATCTGAATAGCTGTTGTATGGGTTTGATCATCTACTGGTTATTTGACAATTGTTTAATATTTATTAGATGATAAATAAGTCTCAGATTGTCAAACAAATGGGTGTTTGGATTATATTAATCAAATCTATATGATGACCAAACCTTAATATTTATTGATTATTGGTTTTTCAACATCCCCACATTACAGCGGTCACAGATAAATCGCTCCTGCCTCTGCACCTCACTTCCTGCTCTGTTTTCAGAGGTGGATGACGATGAGGGGAGATTGAAGATATCGGTTTTGGAGGGAGGAATGTCCTGACAGGCCCCGGCATATTGAGGCATCGACTGTCACATTTGTTCTGAGTGGTGGAAAATTTTCACAGCAAGCTTGAAAGCCCCTCAAACCATTTTCCAAAATAGCCCAGATCTATCTCGCGATGTGCTGGACTCCATATGTAAACTCTCTGTGTCACGTGCCTTTCTAAACATCGAGCTAAATGTTCCTCTATTTTCTCTATGTCGTCTTGGATAGGACAGTCTTCTTCAGGGGACGGGCCCTGAATAAAATGTTCTGGAAACCAAACAAAGTGAAACCAGCTGAGAGCCTACAGCACACCTATCTGTCTGTTTGCCTTAATCACTCACACTGCTATTCTAGAATTTTAGAGAGAAGGACAGATATCACAAAAAATTAAGAATAAAACTTTTTGCCTCCCAGATGCCTACCTTACAGAGGTAACACCGTTGCCTTGACGCACGATGCTGATGAGCTCTTTGGGTACAACATTTCCTATTATTTTGTAGGAAGTAAGCAGACACCATCTGCTGCCACAATGAGGACAAAGCAAACATCATAAAAGCTGATGGGATCAGTATTTTGATTGAAAATAGTTTGAAAGTACTGCATGTGTTTGCCTGTCAACCACGAAGTGAGCGTGGAGCTGACTGAAACCTGTAAACATTTCTCTTGGGATGAGTGGTTTGTTACAACATAGGCCTCACCAATAAATCACGGCTAATTCACGCATAACCGTCAGCATGCCACAAGTCAAATAACCCCAGGTCTCAAACATGTGTTTATGAGGGATTTTGTTTCTGGGAGATTGAGGACATATTAACACTTGATACTTCAATGGTTTAATACGCTTGTTGAAGCTGTTGGGATATCCCTGTGCTGCCTCTGAGCCACATTGTCCATGTCTGTAATGTCAGTGACATCAGTCACCGTGTACACAATACAGTAGGCATATATTCAAATAGAAATACATTTTAGAGTGTGCAAGAACTGCAGCTGAATTTGAATTTAGCTGTTGCTTTATCATATGCAATGTGTCCAAGAGTGTGTGATATGAAGCAAATTTAACTTTGCTTACCTGCCTTCTCTTTCCCTAACATCACGTGCTAGGTGGACACAAGAAGGTGGTTATCAGGTTAACAAGTCACCCCAGTGCCTCCCAGTGCAGCTGTAAGGATGAGCACATAAAAGGTGTGTTGTTGGGTTATGACCAGTGTTGGTCAAGTTACTTAAACTAATTAGTTACTATTTACTGATTCCCCTCCAAGGAAGTAATCCCATTACTTTACTGATTACTTATTTTCAAAAGTAATTAGTTACTTTAGTACTGTTACTTTTTAAAAACATGATACATAACCTGAATCCATAATAAAGCAATAGACCTTTCAGCCCAATTCTTTTTTTTGTTGCATAATCCATCATATAAAATTAAATTAAATTAATGTTTTCTTAGTTTTAATCTTTTAACTTTATGCACATTGCATCAAGCAAAAATTAAATTATTTGCAACTGTCTTTGACATAAGCAATTTGTTTAACATTTAAACCTAATTTCTGCATATTCCAGCATATGAAAATAAAATAATGTTTTATGTTTATGCTCACTCTTTCAAATAGATGCAAGTAAAACACAGCAGAAAATAAGCAAAAGAAAGCAGTGCTGTGTAGATATGTGTGACAGAAAAAAATATAATGATGATGATGACAATTATGATGATGATATTAGTTTGTTATTGTTCAGCAGGCAGTGGTTTTGTACATCTTGATGTCTTAAATGGAGTACAGTACTGTACAACTTACAAAGGCGATGTACTTCAGTAAGAAGTGTATCACTTTTATTATCCTTAAAACCCAGATTTAAAGGTGAAGTTAGCTCCCTAAGCCCTAAATCCTGTTATAGGCTGCACATCCTACTGTTTTTAGAGTAAGGTTAATAACATCAACAAGAAATGAGTCCCGATTATATCAGTTATGTTCTATATGTTCTACATGAAATGCATCAATATAGTAAGAAACATGTATAGAAAATGAAGCACACAACACTTAGCGCTGTATCTTTGAACACATTTGATGGAAACTATTGTTGCCAGGAAAAAAATTCAACAGCTTTTTCACCTCCTTTGAGTTTGCCACCTTTATGTGGTGAGCCACTTGTGTCATCAGCCTAAAGGGCTCATATTTGCAAATGTGGAAAATGTTACCTCACACTGAGCAGAAGAATGATGTGCACCTGCTTTTTCTCCCGTGCTGTAAAATAAACACCCAGAACGTCCTGAGCGGGGAAAACGATTTCTTATTTATTTAGTCGTGTGTGTTATTATTCTTGTATTTAGACAGTCAGAAAAAATTACTAATGAAAAGAGAAAGCAGCAACAACATCATTTGAGCTGTATTCCCTCTAATCATTATGGTAACACCCTGTCATCCCAGGGCTGATAGAGATTTCACGCCTTGTGCCAAAGGGATGTAATTTCCTCTTATGGATGGCAGACAAAGAATTACTCTCTTAAGTGATGAGTGCCGGCTCCAGCCAGGTGGAAGACAGTGATACTTTTTACTCTTTGAGATTTTTTGGCTGCAGGTCACGTGAATGTTAAGGATGACAGCACTGGAAGGTATGCAGAGCAGCTGTTGGTTCATGCACAGTACCTCGCTGGTACATTGTTTGTAGTGTTGAGTCAGACCTGACAGACCCACTAAACAACTTGCAAGCCCTCCAGCTATTTTTGTGAAATTCATTGAGTGTTCCAAGTGTTCCAGTATGCAACTCATATATTTAGAATGCAAACTTGTGTTTGTTACAACTGGTTACTTTGTTAAAAGTCATAGATTTCATAAGTAACTTTTCGTTAAACTGCTGCTGGTTGGATTGTCTGAGAGCCAATACGACGTTTTAACAAGACTGGTCCTTTGACAAACCAGGTGTAAGTGATTCAATAGTTTGTAAAACCAACTTTAGCACCAATACTTTGAAGTAATTGTTTTCTGTATGCGTTTATCAAGTGTCTCGCATCATCGTTGAGGAATTTTGGCCCACTTCTCTTTTAAACATTGCTCCAGTTCGTTGAGGTTTGCAGGGACTCGTTTATACACAGCTCTCTTAAGATTCTGACACATTTCATTCAGGATAAGGTCCGGACTTTGTGTCATCGCAGCATCCTGATTCCTTTCTTTTTCAGACACTCTGTTGTAGATTTTATAGCTAAATTGGATCATTGTCCTTTTGCATGACCCATTTTAGGCCAAGCGTTAGTTATCGGATAGATGGCCTCACGTTCAACTCCAGAACATTTTGGTGTACAGAGGAGTTCATAGTCGACTCAATGACTGCAAGCTACCCAGGACCTGTGACTGCAAAACAAGTCCAAATTATCAGCCCTCCACCACAGTGACTTCTAGTTGGTATGAAGGGATTTTAAATTTTTTTTTTTTACTAACGTAGTAATAATATATTTTCCCGAAATTTGGCACTGTGCATTACGGCCCTACAACGACTATCAGGTCCTTTTTACTCAGGAAGAGACTGATGTGACTAGATTGATATGTAGATATGTAAATGCACTTTGATCATTTTTGACACTGTTCACAGTTAGATCGTTAAGCCTAATATAATTGGTACAAACTATTTTTACCAAATAAAAGTGTCTGATGTTAAGAAATTGACCCTGTGAATAGTACTGCAATGGTCTATGTCAGGGGTACCCAGTCCCAGTCCTCGAGAGCTACTGTCCTGCAGCTTTTAGATGCATCCTTGTTCCGACACACCTGAATCAAATGAATGGCTTGTTATCAGGCCTTTTTTACAACACTATGCATACTTAACAACCCATCGCCTGTCTGTCATGGTTCCTGGGTCATACACCCAGTGTTTTGTGTTCATGATTCATTTTGGGGTTTGTGTTCTAGATTCTTCCATTATGGACTCTCTAGTTTTGTTCACTGTAATATTTCTAGTAACTCTGGCATGGTCCTGGTTTTTTGTCCCAGCGTTCTGTGTTTTCAACTAAAGATTTTAATGTTTTGGCATCTGAATTATTAGTTCTAGGTTTTAGTTATAGGTTAAGTCTATTTGATTTATGCTTGGAACCTCCTGGTATTCTTGCCTCACTATGTTCGCATGTCCATCCTTGTCTCTCCGTATCTTGTCCTGAGTCTCAGTAGCAAAGCTAGTCTTCTCTCCGTGTCTGTTTCCCTTTGTCCACACAGTTCTGTCCCTACGTCTGTCTGTGCCTTGTAGTTTGTCTTGTTTTTCCATAGTCAGGCATGTCTCCATGTCTGTTTCCCTTTCCATGTTTCCATGTTAGTTCACGTGTTGTAGCCTCTGTGTTTCCTACTGTATTGTGTCCTATGTCCTTTGAGTATCATGTTCGGTTTTGCTTTCCCTTGTCTCATTAGTGTATTCAGCTCAGCTGTTTCTTCCGAGGTATCATCACTTTGCCCTATTCCCTCTTGTGTATTTAAACCCCTGTTTGTATTCCTTGTTGCGTCATCCCTCATTACTGTGTAACCCTCAGCTCCTGGTTTGCCAGTCCAGCTCTCACCTGGCTCATGAATTTTTCAGAAGTTAAGAGTAATAAAAGTTAAAGTGGTTTCACATCCTGTCTCCTGTGTCCTGTACTTAGGGTCCAATACCTGCCTTCAGCACAGCGGTACATGAGACCATCCAACTACTGACACACTGATAACACTGATTAACACACCTCATGGAGTATTATGGTTTTCCAAATTGTTTGGTTGATAACTCGCTAAATTTTGGTTTAATTGTTGTCTCACCCATTAGTTGTCATGGCCCTTGGGTCAGACTGTGACACTGTACAAAAATATCATGAGAAGTATGTTTGAGAAAGGTGGCTAATCACATACAGTGCCTAAAGTGGCATTGATACATTCGCAGTTCGGCAGTGTTTTAATGATGCAGAATGCTGAAATCTAATTTGAAACATTTTAGAAATTATTATGAATTTACCTTCTGTTTCCCCCTGAAAGCTCATGAAATAGTTAAGAGCTGCTCAAAATTTGAAAAAAACAACATTTAATCAAACTGCATACATTGACAAGTATTTCATGGTAATTTTCTCTGCGAGGAAGACATCACTCTTCCGTAATCGACTGTTTTGTAAAAGTCAAATAATTTCTCATCTTATGTTTCCAACGCTTATCCAGTCCTCTTGATAGTGCAGAATCCCAGACTTCATATCCAGACAGTCAAACCTTTGTGAAAATTAAACCAAAGGTGAAACTGTGAAATCACTCAGTGGTGCCGCTGCAACTTTTCACAATACTGTGGCCATGAATGGTGCCAACTTTCTTTTCTCTTGGTCTGAATCACTTGTTATTTACAAAAAGATACACTGGGCAGCCTCTACTGTCCTGTCTTTTTCCTTGTCTGGCACACATTCTTTATAATCGCTAATGCATAATAAAACGAGATATAATCACAACCCATTGGTGTGCCTATGAAACCATTTTTAGTTTGCATCCTGGAAATCCCATTACGATCACATGAACTTGCACCTCCACAATCTGCATAAGACAACTTAATGTTGTCTTTAGATACTTCAGCAACAATAAAAGTGTATTAAAATCTGACCCAAGAGATAAATTCACCCAACATAGGCCCATGAATGTTGCTAAACCAAACAGCGCATGTCTGATCAAATACCTTCAGGCTGTGTACCTTCAACTGTGTACTGCTGTTTGCTCTCCAGGTTGTAGCACCAGGTCATCACCAGTAATGAACATCAAAATGTGGTCACTGACATGGTTTGATCTCTTTGAGGTCCATACTGGAACCATAGCGTGCTTAGAATGCACTTAGAAGATTCGTATTTGTCCAGTTAGTTGTTTTGCTTTGTTGGTAAAGGAAAGCTGAAAGATTTTATGTTAGAAAATCTCCATGAATCTAAGCTTTTCTTTGCTTACTTGCTTTGCTCCCCATTTAGTAAATGTGTTTTGAAAAATGAAACAAATCTTTAGATGACGTTGGGTTGTATAAAAGATGCAGTGTGGTACATGGAGCGACATTGGGAGTGCACTAGGGCGACAGAAGAGTCGATCTCTTGTACGTTCGTGTATATTTTCCGTGAATTAGGATGTGAACTTCAACATTCAGGAGGTTTACACTTCTTTTAACCATAAGGTCTTACTCGTGCTTCAATCATGACACATGTGTAAGGCTGGTCTGACACACCCGGCTCTTCCATGAGAATCAGCACATCCTCCTCAAGATGTACACACACACACACCATCCCACGTACTGTATCCCAAACCACAGCAGTTCTGACTGGAAGCTCTGAATAACCGTTTAAAGATGTCTGTTTTTTCTTTTCTTTTTTTAGCTGTGTGTGCTCCATCACACTCCATTATGCAGAGGAATGTGAGGGTTTGGCTTTTACTTGGCAAAAACAAGATTTGAGAAACTATGCAACTGAAGAATATAACAAAAACACACAGCAAACTTTTTGGCAGAGAAATTGTCATTCTGCTCATTAACACAAGGTCATTTATGTCAAATGCCAAAGCTCCCAGAGATTTGTAAAACAAAGCGTACAAAAAGGCCAAAGAATAGAACTGATATCATTAAAACTGAATATTTATTCACTAAAATGTGGCTTATAATGTTCATTATCAGGGCAGACTCAAACATTGCGTTGTGTCAAATACAAAATCATTCATTGCTAAAGGCAAATTGTGTTTTCTGCATTTGTGTAGACTGTGGCAAGAAACTGGAGCAGTTGGACGAATCACTTAAAGACCCGTGAGGGGCCTATATGTTGAAAAATCCAAATACAGCTTAAAAATTTTAGTCATACAGATTCTCTCACTTTTATTCACTTCACACTGAAAAAAGACCTTCAAGTATTTTATGACTGACAATCTGATCACAAAGACTTCATGAGAGTAGGGAAATACTTGCTGAATGATTCGGTATTGTCTGACATTTATCTATTTTCTAAGAATTTTAAGCTGGGTTGCAAAACGTTAACAGTGGGATTAGGTTAAAATATTGTTCTTTGGCTGCACACAAAATTCATATATTCCTTATTTTATTGGTTAAAATAAGAAACGACTTATATATATGACTGAAGGTCTGGTTGCAGTGGACAGTTTTCAGGACATTGTACTGTGGGCTGAGATTGCTGAGATTTATGGGAGTAGTAGTTTGAGACCACCTGAGTTCAGAGTTGCAGATAAACCCTTAAAACCTTAAACTGTACAGAATAATTACCTTTTTTTTCTGTTGCCATAGTGATAAAGATTACTGCTGTGGTGGTGCCTTACTAGTTCAATAATACTGGAGATAAACCTTTACAAGATGCCACAACCTAAACAAATGTGCTTTATTTATTGAGTTCCTGACTTTTTTTTGTTTAGATTGTGAGCAGCATTTTTGATAATAAATGGATCCGAGTGCTTCAGTGGGGCAGTGATGCCGCAGATAAACCTTTAAAAACACATTCTTTACCTACCTTGTAAGGTTTCCTGCTATCACTGTGATGTATTCTCATTCCTGAATAAATCCACACCTGATACACACATGGAGGGTGTGGTGAGCTGAGAAGTTATGAGCCAATAGACATCCTGGGTCACACACACATAGATGCATGCACACACACATTCTCCGGTAGTTTTCCACAGAAATCCAAACCTTGAGATGTGAATGATGCTTTCACACAAAATGGCCAACGTTGGACGGCTTTCAAAATGGTACAAAGCTTTCTTTTTAACACGGTGGGGGAATCTCTAGTTTTAATGATGCCACTTTGTGAGAGGGTTTCCCCCTTAAGACAGAGCATGCTGCCTGCGTACATTTCACAAGTACAGCGCTGCATTGTCTTCAGCTGTGTGCACACACTTAACCCCCGTGTTAACTTTTTATTAAAAGTAGATAAAATTGACTTTGAGACTTTGATTAATTAAAAAAAACAGACTTCGATAAGTGTAAGTTTTTGACTCATGTCCAGTTAATTGTCTGGCAGGAATTTGTCTTGGTGAAACTGATCCAGAGACAGAGTTCATGGGGCTTGTCATACAGTCCTTGTATAATAAGGTGAAGCTCTGAAAAATGTGCAAAAGTTTTTGCAGGAAGGAAAAAAAAAAAAAAGAAATGTATGAAAAACATCCCTTATGTTTGTTGGCTGAAGCGATCGCAAAGCACACATTTCATAGGCTTAAAGTTTGGTACTGCTTACTTCATCATCTGAAGACTGCACTATAGGAGGAGTAACTTTAGCGTTAAAGCTGGGTTTTAAATGCTTCATGTCGTTCACTTCTAACGGAGTGCGTTACCATGGCAACTTATGCTGCAGACCTAACGTGCCCTGGAGCAGCTTGTGTTCAAAGTAAGAGATTACTATGTATTAAATCAGTGTCGTGGTCAACGCCAATGGCCCTCTGGGCACAGTTTCTAGCAGGGTCAGCAGGTTTTCAACAGTGGTTTAAATGATAGTTGGAATGTGGGTGTAGCTGTGCAGCGTGGTGAAAAGAATCTTTTCAAAGCTCACATTATAATTTGTATTTTTTATATTCAATGAATTCAATGAGCTATAAGCAGATTTTGCTAAAGCTGTCATGGCTAATTTCCAGCATTGGCAGTGTAAAGCTGGAATAAAGATGGATTTAGAAAGAAGTAAAAAATCAAAAGTGCTCTGGTGCTAGTGGACCTGTCCATGTATTACTGATGTAAGGTTTATTAAAGCAGGATAAAGAAAAGACATCCTGGTTATATCAAACTTGCTCCACGGCCCAGGCTCCTGATCTTGTTTTTAAGAATTAAAGTTAGAGTTGATAAATTGCATGTGTATGTGTAAGAAATGTGTATCACTGAACACATGGGTACATTGCACAGACACAGATCCCTGCTAATTGAGGAAAACTTCCAAAAATTTTACTCACTAACACTGGAGCATAAACCTCTTGGAGTGGTTGTATGCCATTTTATTTGGGAGATAATTTAATTCAAAATAACCTTAAGGCACCAGAATTGCAAAATTGAATGAGGCATTCATTTCTCTGACTGGAATTATCTGAGAAGATGCCTAGCAAATAGATTTGAACCGCAGACACTTATGTTAGTACCCTTAAAGTTGCCATGTCTGAAATTTCAACATTTGACAAAAAAAGAGAAAGAAAAAAAAATTAAAAGATTACCTAAAAAAATTGTAGATTTTTTTTCAGTGGCCTTCTCCTACTTCCGTATTAGCTTATATGTGCTAGCTCCCTCTTCCGTGCTAGCTTGGCAAAGCACATGGAGCAACTTTACTTCTTCTTATTTCCAGTTTGTTTTTTTTAAATAGTTCAATTTTTTCAATAAACCTTACATAGTAAAGAGCATGCCTAAGCCTTGTATTTACTCAGCTTATATAAAAATTGTAAATAAATTTAACACATTTATAGCCCTTTACTCGGTTTGGCTCGGCATCACTCGACCATAAGGTGGAAGTATCTGATACCAAATTCTTTTAACGTCCTCTCGGCCAGGATTCCAATCGATCTAACGTCAACAGGCTGCATTTCACTGATTGACTCATCAGTGGCGTCACTTAATGACCCGTGGGAGCGTCGCCTTCACAAAAATCAAAACCGCCATTTCTGAAACCCAGCAATGAGGGAAATGACTGCACTAAAAGCAACAGAGCGACCCCCAAGTCTGACAGAAAGCCATGCACTAAGCCGCGGGTATCTGCTTTTTGAGACAGCCTCAAGTGGACGCTTAAAGAGCTGCAGTCTTATGTGTTGAGCTTACATGCTGACTCAATTTTTCTGCATAGGAATAACACCATGACATTCAGTAGCAATTTACAAATGATCAGTAAAACAGATGGTTTTTATGAAATTGGTAATGTTTCTGAAAACCATCATATATCGAGAATTTGAATATGCGGGACTAAAGTACTATGCAGGGTATAGTTTGCCTGCTAGCGTGTAATTTACATCCAGGTTTTGTATATTTAAATAGCCTGGGAAGCTGAGCTCACTGCCAGGGTGAAACGAATGATAAGGACAAGTATCTGGTTCCCATTTAATCCCAATGGTACGTTCTGCTGAGGAATCTCCTTGTGGTGAACTGGTTTGAGTGGTTACTATGCTGCAAACAGACGGTTGCTATGTTGGGAAGCAACCACAGGGCCAGTCAAACAAACATCCCTTCTCTGAGTCACAGCCCCCCCCATCCTCTCACTAGTGCACGGAGTTCCCTTCCTAAACCTGACTCGTATGTAATTACGCCTGATTTCTCACTCGCTTACATTCAGTTCCTCTGTAATCTCACATCATCTAAGCCCAGACACTGCCCCCTCTGTTACCTCCTCTCTTCCTTAGCTGCTCTCTCTTCACCATCAGATAGGTTTGACAAAATAGCTTCTGGATGATATTTTTAAGGGGTCACCCCCTCCCATTTTCTTTCCACCTTGCTCCACAAATAAGCAGTCAACTCCCCTTCTGGAGGAGGAAAACTCAATTGACTTACTCATTACGGCCTCATCTGGCATGCATATTTCAGCCTACTGACCAAGTGCAGCTGTTTGCTTTGCTTTCTTCATCAGCAGACGACGAGATGAAGACCAGATCAGAGCAGCGGAGAGCTGTTAGAAATCTGCCACCATTTGGACTGAATTTTAGCCCTATTTCAGAATGCCAGTTGGAGTGCCTGCTGGATAATGTGAGGAATCCAGAGACACGTGGAAGCATGTGAGAAAAGCAAAAAAGTAATTGTCCATCATAAATTCATTATATTTATTCATCCCAAATTACCACCAAATATATGTCAAACTGCATTAAATGCTTTTTAATAACAACTTCAAGAATTAGAGTTTTGTTTTCTTTTAGGAAAACTTCTTATATTCTTATATCCTATCCTAGTGGCCATCCTATTCGGTTTAATCCTCATCTTACTTCTTTATTTTCCTCTGAAGTAACAATTGGATTTTATATAAAACTGTAAGTAAATGCTAAATCTGCCACAGAAACCTCCACAAGACACTTTGTGAAAGCTCAGGACCTTTCGGGGTAGGGCTGGAACTGCACAGTGAAATCATTAACATCCTTTAAATGTCAGTGACTATACACAGGTCAGCCAGGCTTTGTATTTGAAGGCTGGACTGTGTGCTTTTGGGTCATTGTCACATATGTGCAGCCAAAGGACATTCTCAGAAAAAAGGAGTGCAAGAAAGAGAGACCACACACACCACCACAACCTGCAGAGTACAAATGAATGTGTTTGACTCATTTTTACAGATTACATGTGGTGAGAATAACTCAGAGGAAGAGAAGAGGGAGCCATCAAGCAGCAGCCTTTCAGGGGTGTGAAAGGTGATTAGAGACAGAAGGTGGAGATAAAAAAAGAGGAAGAATGTAAAATGAAAAACTATAAATACTGTGCTTTAAAACAAGGGAAGCCAGTTTTTGACACCAAATATGTACACATTTTATAAAAGCTATAACAATAGCTTTTGCTCATCTGGAATGGTGGGGGGGTGGGGGGTAGATAATGATGAAAGGAGTGCCTTTGAGAAATATTACATCTTTTTTTGCTGCAGCTATTGATACACCAGTTTGTTAATGGGGATTTAGACATCCTGGACAGGGAGGAACGCTGGTTTGAACGGGGAGTCAAGGAGGCCATTTACGTGCAAAGGGAAAGACCATCTCTGAATAGAGGAGGGGGCCTAAGGGTACATCTTTTCCCATCTTACAATGCTGTGATTGCAGCCATTCCCCAACCATGTGAATGGTACTCATGGCCACTGATCAGTGGCCCTTGATCAGTGGGCTTTGATCAGTGGTTGTTGATCAGTGGTCATGAGAATTTGGATATTAAAGATCAAGGAACTGACCTCTCAACCTGCTGTTCTTTCAGTGATGCTAGTTTCAGTCATTATGCAAATGATCTGTTGTACATGTACAGAAGTCACTTGCATGAGTGACGAAACATTTCTCCCACTGAAAATGCCACGTCCAGATGTACAGAATCAACTTTTGGGCATTTACTTACCTGGATGATGGAGCATGAATCAAGAAATTTTCCTTGTTGACATTTTCTGATTCCATGTGTGAGTTTATATGCATTGGTATTTTTATTTTAACAGCATTTTACCTCCTGGGTCCACTTTTAGTTGAGCGTGGATCCTGGCAGCGAAATAACAGAGCAAAAGACAACTTATTTTTGCAAGTATAGTTATTATTTTTTCAAAGTACAAAAATAAGAGGTGCTTATAAACAAGTATATTACATTTATATTTATATATTCTTACCCTTCTTCATAGTGCCCATCGTAGGGTTACAGGATATGACAACCAGCAACCTTTAGACCCGAAAAGTGCCAAAAGCTGCAGTTCCCACAGTGGTCGTTGGTGACAGAAGAATACGGCCTTTAAGTTTGACGTCAGTAGCCATTTCTGGGTCCAAACTCCACTTCTGGTTCCAAAGTCAAACAAACACTGTGGCATCACTGAGAGTTACAAACTGCCTAAATTTTTTTCCATCTTTAAATAAAAAAATCAGTGTGGCTACTTTACCGGGTGTAACAATTAAGTTTAATGGAGTTAGAAGTTAGCTGGGAGTTAGCTTGCTAGTTTCCACCTAAACATGATATACCATGTTCTGACTGAGAGATTTCAGAAAAATAGAAATTTACAGCTCTGCTATCACTTCTGACATAAATAAAGACAAAAAACTAAACAGTAGTGACGTTTGTGGGGTTACTGAAGTTGGACTAGCTGAAATATGATGAAACATGGTGAATAGCTACACAGCTATGTTAGCATAACATAAACACAGTGAAGTTGGAGGATGAACGCTAACTTTTTTCCACTCGATAAAAGTTAACGTGAGGGTTCCCGATGGTTAGGGACAAATGCAATCACATGGCAGGATGATATAAACGGACCAAACTTCAGTCAGGAGAACAACTCAGATAATCCATCCACAATACGAGGCTAGTCATTAATATGCTGCTGCATGGGCTGGGCTGTCGTTACATCATAAGGTTTTAAAAACTGAGTTTTAACATGAATAGTGGCCGACTTTGATCACTGACTTTTTTTAGGGGCTTGTTCAGATGAAAGAGAACAAGATACAAAGGATTAAAACATGTTAAAAACACAACAGGCTTAATAAGCACACAGTCGTTTGGACCCAGGAAGCAGGGTTCATGACATCATCATTTAAACACCAGATGATGAAGCTGAGTATTTTATAATAGAATATAATGGTATAGCCCTTTTATTGTCACAGTACATGTACAACGAAATTGTGTGTTAAAGTTATAGTTTACAGGTTTACAGCTTAGTTTAAAATCATGGTTCAGCCTTTATAGCTAATTTTTTCCTTGATAACAGTGATGCTGAGTGATAGTGGGGAATGTTTTTATACTTCATATGTTTTCAAAAAACCATAAATTTCACACCCGAGTCTCAACTCTCGCAGGCCAATACCAAACGACTCACGGACCGGTACCGGTCCATGGCCCGGGGGTTGGGCACCGCTAATCAGTCTATGTGGTCTTGGTGTCTTTTAAACCTTTCTAATTTAAATAAGCTAACATATAATAATGTTTTCCTATGCTACATCATTGCAATAATACCTAATTTTACAACCATTATTCAACTCCCAGTAGTATTTCTGATAGTGTTAATGCTTTTAAAAAAAAAGTAAAAAAAAAGGTTGATTCTGTTCATTTGGGTATTGTGCTTTTCAGTGGGAGCAGCTCTAAAGAAGAATTTATGATTTGTAATTGCTAATCCCGATTTAACTGATAAAAAATTATCCACATCAACCCTAATTAGCACTAGTGATTACATCTCATTGCCCAGATCTTATCAGATATGAACTTCTTCAATTCTCGTCTGTCTGCTGGAGCATAAACAGTGACACTGAGTTTTTGTTAAATCATCTTAAACTCTGCTTGTATAGATATAAACATGTAGGCTAAAAAGTACTGTTTCAAAAATTTTTTTAAAGAACTTATTTTTAGTAAATGTGTTGTTAAATTTAAAATTGCTATTTAAAATTTGTTGCACATCTCCATCATCCCCAAACACCAACCATAAACTTAACATCTGGCTTCTAATTTTCTCCAGCAATGTTTAGTTTAACTGGTTAGTGAGTCATTATTCAAAAGGATTATTGCACTCGCATGCAGATGTACAATGGCAGCAAACTGGAACATTCAGCTCCTTTCATAGAAGACATTCTTCATGACTTTGTCATACGAAAATTACTCCAGCAGACACTCTGCACATGGACTCTGATCTTTTGCATCAAATTGTGTCTGATCGCATAGTTATTTTCAGTGTCTGCTGTTTTCAGAGCAAATGCCTGAACTTTAAATCTCAAATCTCTCAGTTGATTTTTGGCCAGAAAGGTCAGAAACCCACTGTTCATGGGATTAGTCTGTTTTGCCTGTTGGGAAAATGACTCCTTCTGACTCTCATTCAGAAATTTAATTAAATTTACAAATCTGTCTCTCCTGGATTTTAATATAAACAGATGATTTTATGGCACATTTCATGAATTTCAGTTCAGTTAGTTGGTTTACTATTTTTTGACCTTCTCGTGTATTACTGGGTAGTGAGCATTCAATAATGTGCTAACAACGTCCGACATTTCTAAGCTTGGCTTATGTGTAACTTCTGAAATCACGTGCAAAATTCTTTGTGATCAGAAAAGAAGCTGACATTTACATATTCTCATTTCCAGAGAGATCATTTTTAGACGAGACTTCCCTGTGGACCTCTTGAGCTTAATCATTCATCATGGACCATATGCGATGTGGATATTTCTGCTGAGTTTATTACTTTTTATTAGAACACCTTGTGGTGTGTTATTTCTGCAAGACTACTAAATCAAGTCAGACAGTGCTGAATTAATTTTATAACTTATTTAACTCATTTAAAGTCCATTTCAGTAAGGGGTCCTCTGGAGGAACACAGAGGACTGATATTTATTGTATATTTGTCATGCAAAAACTTTTTTTCCCCCAATTTTAGTCTATTCTACAGGTGCAGAGCTGCGTTTATGAAATCCTATTATATGATCACACTCAGTGTAAGTCAGACCACTGATTTATTGTGCCCACCCTCCTTCCCAGTAATCTCACTCCCAGGTCTGCAGGGAAAAGAAAAGGAAATTTATGATCAGAAAGAGACAGAACAGTACCAGATGGGGAAAATAGTACAGTAGCTTCAGTGACTGAAAGCATTTTGTATCCTTGCTGTGCTCACAGGCCATGTTCTTTTAAGTACACTTTGCTAACACTGGGTTGGGTCCCTGTTTTTCTGCAGAACTACCATCAGCGTGATTCAACATGGTGCTGGGAACGTTCCTCGGAGACTGTTGTGCATGCTGAGATGATAGCATCCCATAGTTGCTGCAGATTTGTCACATCCATGATGTGACCACATCACACACATGCCCTGTTGCATTGAGATCTGGGGTTAAATCTATTGTCATGTTCAAGAAACATGATCTGAAATCTGTGACATGGTGCGCTATCCTGATGAAAGCAGGAAGTGGGTACCCTGTGGTGCATGGTGCAACTGAAGTTTACAAGTAAAATTTACAGTGGGTTTTACACCGATCTGGCATAACATGATGACAACTGACAGGTGAAATGAATAACAATGATTTTCTCTTCATCATGTCATCTGTTAGTGAGTGAGTGAGTGGGATATATTAGCGAACAAGTGAACATTCTTCATTCAAAGTTAATTGTTTGAAAAGCAGAAAGAAAAAAAAAATTCAGGACCATGGGTGTATCCATGTGGATGTTACTTTGACCATATTCACCCTGATGGCTGTGGCCTCTATCAGCAGGACTATGTGCACTGCCACAAAGCAAAATAGGTTCAGGAGTAGTTTGAGGAGCACAACAATGATTTTGAGGTGTGGACTTGGCCTCCAAATTCCCCAGATTTCAATTCAATCCAACATCTGTGGTATGAGCTGATCAAACAAGTCTGATCCACGGAGGCCGCACCTCGCAACTTAAAAGACTTAAAGGATCTGTTGCTAACATCTTGGTGCCAGATACCACAGCACCTTCAGAGGTCTAGTGGAGTCCATGCTTCAATGGGTCAGGGCTGTTTTGGCAGCAAACGGTGGACCAACACAAGATAAGGCAGGCGGTCATGCCTGAATGCTGTATGAATGTGTGCGACACACAACCAGATTATAACACTTTAGTTTACTTTAAAACTATTTGAGGTGCGGACTACATTTAAAATGCACTTCCAACTGTCAAGCACCTTACATATAACATACAATGAATAGTGCTCTGATATGTCCTCCAGGCTGTCATAGAGTCGATCTGTGTCTCAGGAAAATCATTATTTGCTACATATTAGTTAGGCAATTCAATTTAAAAAACTCTGATGAGATTACTCCTCAGGAATCTCAAATCTTCTTTTTTAGTCTGTCCTTCTCTCAAACAGACAGTTACCGCTCAAACACAGTATCTTGTGTTGCCAGAGATGTCAACACTGCGCCAGACTGAGACAAGCCCTCGTTAACATTCCACTCAGGAAGCGGTGTACGGCAGATAAGGAGGGAACGGAAAGAGGGAGCACCGTGCACACCAAATGTTCATGTATTTGTATCTGTACACAAATTACCCATGAACTTAATACAAGCGGTTAAGCTCAGGCTAATTAATAACTACCAGGAAGTGCAAGATTTGTTTTCTTTGTGCAGCTGAACATGAAGTTACAGTCGTTATCTTGGCCTCTCAGCTCCCCGGTCTCCGTGTCTGCCAGGATTTGGATTTTCTAATTGAGCTGTATAAAAAAATGTCAGGTCAGAGGTCAGGCAACTCTAGAGCTATTAAGGTCTTCTGAAGGTCACACTAATACTGACTTGCAATAACTAAAGAAAGCAAGAAAACAGTATTATAATGACATCCTAATTTTGTCCAGCAATTAAAACATTCACATTTTAGCTGACTTTGGATCTCACAGAGCAAACTGTGTGTCCAAGGACAATATAAAAGCTTTTTTTT
>VUQR01010988.1:8746-22701 GCA_015108515.1 Hemichromis elongatus | reverse complement strand
TTGCCCAACTTGACAGACAGCTAACGGCTTCAATGAACATTGGAGGCAGAAGTGAGTTTGAGGCTTTTACTTCAACACTAGTTCAGCGATTGACATCTGTTTCTTCTCTGTAAAACTAAAAACAAACACAAAGTAAATGTTACAACATGTCCTTTCATTTAACTTACACTTCTAGGATATAAACTATACTGTTATACAGTATGTGTAATCAACAGCGGCTCAGTAGCGAGCATAATACAACTTAGCGAGTTTAGCTTCCTCAAAGATAAACGTAGCACATGAAATAACTTGTTTCTAAACAAATCTCTGTAATAGAAATGCTCCAAATAAACTTGTAAACATATTGTATTATTAGTACTCACAAGCAATAACTCTCCAAGGCAGAAATGTTTTAAAGAGCATATAAGCAGATGAACAGCATATTCTGTAGGCTAACAAGCAGCCAGCTTCCTGTTTCCTCTACCCACAGGAACACAAAAACCCTACCAAAATATAAGCTTGTGTGTATTCCCACTATAACCAGCAGAGGGTGCTGAAGAGAAAGAACTTATGCATGTCATAACATGTGTTTTTTACTGACCCATATTCCCTGCAGAAAAAAAAAAAAGAAAGAAAGAAGAAAACTCCAAGTTGATGGAAATGTGGTCAGGTTGGTAAGGCAGCACCCTCACGCTAGGGTTCCCAAACAAAACCTGTTCCAAAACTGAAGTTTTTCTAGTAAAAAAAGCAGTCAGAGAGAGCTGAAGCCATGCTGTTTTACCTGGACTATCCTCTGTTCCGCTAGCTTTAGACCACCAGCATGTCTCTTTTTTTCACTTGGTCCAGATCAATTAACCTTTTAAACCCTAACCCGTCACTGGTAATGGGTAGCATTTTTAGCAAGGGTGGGCAACTCCAGGCCTCGAGGGCCGGTGTCCTGCAGGTTTTAGATCTCACCCTGGGTCAACACACCTGAATCAAATGATTAGTTCATTACCAGGCCTCTGGAGAACTTCAAGACATGTTCAGGAGGTAATTTAGCCAATTAAATCAGCTGTGTTAGATCAAGGATACATCTAAAATCTGCAGGACACCAGTCCTTGAGACCTGGAGTTGCCCACCACTTGTTTAAAGGGTAAATTAGGTCAGGGTTTAAAGGGTTAAACTCACTCAACCTGCTGTAAATACATTCATGCCTCGACTAGTTATGACCCTTTAAACAATCGCGACTCTGTTCTTTTAATAAGCCACTATGTTTGTGTCACATTCATTATGTGGCAGCTAAGAAAATCATGATCGCTCACATATTCAGATATTTCACAGTGGAAGCTACAATCTTCTAGTCTTGTTGCTTCTCACCTTTAGGATGAGTATGCAATCACTTTTCTTTGCTCTAAGGGTATTTTCACACCTGCGCCATTTAGTTCATTTAAAGCTACATCTACACTAATCCGGATAAATTATTCATCAGAAAACGCTCCACGTCCGTACTTTCATTTTCAGTCATTTTCACTAAGTTTATCGTCCACGTTGAAATGACCAAACACGCTTACGTTCTAGTACTGCGCAAGCGTGAAACATAAGATGATTCTCCCTGCGTCATTTCTGTCTGCTGTTTATTTACTTTTCAGCTCTTTGAAATGTCGCGGTTAAATATCGGGGAAAAGCAGTTTTTTAAATGGACTAACAATGAGCTGGAGTTCTTGCTGCAAGTAACACAAAAGAACAAAGTTGCAAAAGCGAGTTAGAATAAAAAAAATTGAAGAAGAGCTATCTGGAGCATCTACAAACTGATATTAATCTTTAATAAGGCTGTGAAAACTGAGAGCAAACCAAACAACTGCTGTTTAATGCCCTCCGGCAACTTAGTTTAATTGGTCACATGACTGCATCCCCTGACTAACATGCGTCATCGTTTCTGAAAGTCTCTGTTTTCGCTGTCCACACTGCGATGCAAAAGCGCCATTTTCAACTGTATCCGCTTTGGCGAGCGTTTTCAAAAAGCTCAGTTTTCCTTGACCAAAAACACCGTCTAAGTGTGGATGGAAGGCCAAAACGGAGAGAAAAAGATGCGTTTTCAAACAAAAATTTATTAGTGTGGGCGTGGCCTAAATTGAACTCCCTCTTGGTGTGGTGTGTTTGAGCAGGTGTGAACACAGTAAACTCACCCTGGAACAGACCAAAACAACCACAATCTGGATTGCTTTGAAGGAGGCAGTCTAGGTGCCATTCCAAATAAACTTTGGTGTGAACTTAATTCAACCTTGATCTGCACCAACTGCCAGGTGTACCTTGCAACTGTGAGCTAAAAAAAACCTTCCTGTAGCCAGGTACACTTTGTATTCTAGGATGCTGCAAAGTACCATAGATGTGTAAAGGTCTGTAAAGGTTAGCAGCTAGTCATGAAATTAATGAAAATTCTCCATGTTTTCCACTAGAGCAGAAAACAGCACTTCTCTCCTGTATTTACTTTTGTTGCTCCCGTCCCAGACACATCTGGCCAATAAAGGGACTGAACATTCTCATGTGGTTTATAGTGAAACATTTTGGTTTGCTTAGAATTCACTGGGATTTTTCGCTGTGAGGCAAGAAACCAAACCATTGGAAAAAGCTGCAAGTTTACAGACTCATCAACTGGTTTGGATCAGAGTAAATAAACTGTAGGTGTGAAAATGCCCCAACGAAGTCTAATTGTAAGAGTCTAATGTGATGGTTGGTGAGGTTTTCAAGTACTGCTCTTCTTTAGTAAACTTAACAATGTACATGACATGAATTTTGTATAATTTATAGGACTTAAACCCCTGTAGCACTGGCCTAGGGATAGGCCATAGCAAGCAGTGGTTTCCCACTGGTAACTCCTGGTTGTTAGGGGAAAAAAATATGTATTCTGCAACCAGTTGGCAAGTGGTTGTGGGAGGTTGCTGTCGCTAGGTGAAAAAGGTTTTGAATAGGTATATGGTCCTCCCTTAAAACCTCTTTCCAATTGTTTTGGTCACTTGCGGTTTGGCGCTGTTGCTCATAGCTGCCAACTTGTCTGCAAACACTCACCAACTACTCGCCAATTAGTTTCAAAACTGTAAAATGTGTGATGCTGATAGGAAACTGAGACCATTCGCCTTCAATATGAAAGTTGGGCTTTTTAAATCTTTTTGGTTTTATGTATTTTCATTAATCAGGTGTTTCAAGAGCCTCCTGTTATTTGACCACTAAAAGGTGTGTGAATTCCACATTGCCATGTGCCATCCTCAGGACTAACCTTTAACCATCTGCTGAGGGCTGCAGTGTTCATGATTCTCCATTATTACATTTATTGAATAGTTTTAAAAAAGCTATGTAAGTGTGAAGCATTTGGATTGGCGTAAATAAGCAACATAACTAAAGTAATGTAATGTGGTGTACGTTCATGCAAGATTGTCAAACCATTTTAATAATGGAGCACATAATTTGTACTTGCCACATTAGTCAAAAGCCAAAAATTAATTAAGGAAAAGAAAACGTCTCCTTTTGAATGACACACAAGTTATTAGACCAATATTTGAGCTTTCAAAGAGCTTGAAAATGTGAGTGGAAATATTTACCCTGATAGATGGTGTTTGTGATTCATTGAGCACATATCCTCTCTGTCTTTCGCATTACTCATTCACAGAAACATAAGTATCCATCCATGGAAGAGCTGATGTGTACACACAACATTCATACACACTAATCATTACCCTGCTGGCTTGTCACAGACACTTGGAGAAACACAAAGAGGGAGACCTAAACCCGAATCCTGAAATGATTTTCCCTCCTGTCACCATCACCACCAAGTTTGTGCGCAAGTTTTTCTGTACATGTGCTCCTGTTTGTGTTGGAGACCACATGCAAAGGGTTTCCACGGGCGACATCCAGAGGTTCTTAGGGGGGGTCCCTGGGTTATGATCACTTTTCCAGCAGTGTCGTCACAAAGGAACAATTATAATAAGGGCAAGCTCTTTGTTGAAACATGGAGATGGCAAATCAGACAAAAACAAAGGAAATGACAAAAACAAATCTGAAGCAACGGTTCACTTGCAACCACTCTGCTCTGCTTTATGTTTACACGCCTCACACCAATGCTAAAAAAATCATTTTGCTACATATTCCATTCACATCAGCTTCCTTTCTTTCTACATGCAAGAATCTGTCTCGCTCTTAAATCTGTCGTCACTTTTACACCATATTCTCACCATTTTGCCAGAGCGGAACATATTGTGCTGCTGTGTGGGAAAACAAAGAACTGTATCCAAGCATCTAAATATCTACAGCAATTTTTTTTTTCACTGCAAGCAGGGTGAGGTCGAGCACCCCTAAGTTCCTCATGTGGTCTGCTTTATCACCTCTCGCTTGTTCTTGTTAAATCTTGTTAAGTTCACCAAAATAAATAGACAGAGGAAATTACAAAGCTTAAAATCTCACAAAAGCAATTGTAGGGCAGATCGATTCACAACAGCTGAAAGAAAGACAGAGAGTAAGTTACCAGAGTCAGATCGAGAGCCTGAACGATACATCTGTGGGGCCTACGCCATATTGGTTTTTAAAGCAAGAGAATTCATATATTTTTATATTGTATATATGTAGATCACGTTTATTGAAAAAGAAAAAATAATGGGGTATTGTGTGTTAATTTACAATGTAATTCAAAAATTAGCATAGCTGTGCTATCATAGACCATAACCTATAAAAGAGACATAGTAACCAGAACGTTACCCACTGGTTATGGACTCCATACATCAAAGCTTCAGTGGTAATGTTTTGGCCTCCATCATGTTGCATTTTAGGAGCCAGAAGTTAATTTACCCAGATTAAAGCATGTACAGAACTGACATTGTGTGCTGAACTAACTGAGAGGACTGTTGTGACTTTGCCATGATATGTATGTGTGTAGTCCTAATTTTTATGTTTTACAAATGTAAATTGTTTTATATTTATATTGGCAGAATACAACCTTGCCCAGGGACAACAGTTGAAAATTAGCTCTGGAGCTAACACTGGCACATTTACAGAAATGTTCTAATTAACCCCTGAGTGGTGCTAAAACTTGAAAATGCACTGCCACAAACTAGAAACAGAGAAAAATCAACTTTAAAGTAAAAGCTGTGCCTCACTGCCACAGCCAACACACTTCAAAAACGTGCAATTTTTTCTTCAAAGACAAAAAAATCTCTGTTTTCAGTTTTTGTTCCACTTTTCGCATATTGCCAGTAGCTGGCATGTTCGGTACTAATTGCTGTGACCACCGCAACCTGATAGCTACCAAACTAATTGCAACAAGATTTTCACTTAATGGTCAGGGAATACACATTTTCCGCTAGCATCTGGTGGTTGGGCGATGGTCGCAGACAAGTCTCCAGGTTTTTGAAACTGGGCCTTCACATATCCAAAATGGTGGACAATTTAACATCACATTGTTAGAAGTTACATGTCAGCAAAATGTCAATACAGACCAACACGATTTTGTACCAAGCTATAGATAAGCTTTTTATTGCTAAAAGTTGAGCAAATTCACACTGGAGTCATTGGAGACTGGCTGACTTTTGTAGCTTTTGCTCCTTTCAAATTTGTTTTGATTTATTGGTGCTGAAGGTTTTTCTTTAGGGCTGCATGTACTGCATATGGTGCTGCAAGTCTTATATATGATGGTGCCACGGCTGTTGTAATGGACAGATTATCAAATGATACCATTTGTGTTTCTGCATTTAGTATTCAAATCATCAGTGCATACTCTTACCCCAAACCAGTCACAGCAGACAGCTGCTCTTACTGACAGGTTTCTTCCTGTTAAAAGGGTGCATTCCTATTCTCACCAGGTGCTTGCTCATGGGGAGGGGGGCGCTTTACCTTACAATATACGCACCAACGCAAACACTATACGCAATATATAAGCACCTTCAGATGACTCTTGTTGTGAATTCTTTATATAAAAAATGTAATACGGCACAAAATATACACAGATACAAATGAATGATATATCTGTGATATGCAAATACCATCCAACTAATATATACAACTCTGGAGCTAAGTCTTCAAATGTCACATGACATTCGCCTGTATTGGTTTAGCAATAGTAATATTCAACCTTATGCTAACGTAAGAAAACAGAGTGAAGAATGGCACTGGACTAATGCAAAACATCCACATGTGAGTGGATCTGAGCAAAAAGCCCCAAATATATGCTTTTAAGGAGGATGACGTCAAATAATACTTAACAGAGTTCAACTCCAAATAACTGAGGCTTCTTGAGTTTTAAATAAGACAATGTAGGGTTAATGTCACACATGGTAGAAGAAAATGTAATCAGTAAATAAAAGAAGAAGACAAGTTGAGTCGAGCTGAAAGCAAAATCACATCTTCACCACGAGCGAGAGTGAGTTAAGTCACAGAGCGCTTAAGAGAAATAGTGGCATGTACACGGTGTGTCAAATTATGAACACAGCTTCTCTTTAATCTTAACAAAGAAGTGAGGAAAAATGTACAAAAGAGTGTGACACAACAATAGCAACAGGCTGAATGTACGCTAATGTTGACTTTATGTGACTTTAACATGGATTAAAGAGATAGGGGCCGTGAATGGTTCAGTCACATTATGTCAGAGCAGAGTCGAGCCTCGCCGAAATTCACTAAACTGTGTAAAAAGTCTGCGTGAATAAATACACAAGGGCCCACTGTGTTATGTAAATGAGCCACCTCAAAGTCTACAGCTGTAACCTCGCCGAGTCGACTTAAAGGCAAATTTTCACCCCTCCTCTCTACACATCCCCAAAGATAAACATGTTCCAAAGTTAAGCAGAGACATGATTGATTCAGACACACAGCGGAGCAGTGATGGAACATTTTATCACGGTTTGAGGGAGGAATCAACAAACATTTTCACACATAACAACAGGAACAGATGCCGCTTTTAGAGAGAGGAAGATTACACAGTTTTGTATTTTCACACTAACAGACTTTAAAAAAAAAAAAAACAAACAAAAAGAACCCAAAGAAAGCTCGAAGTCAATTTCTCTGCTCTTTTCTGCTGTTATTGTATTATTTTTTCTTCTCCTCTTCACTCCTTTAAATGGATATTTTAACTGTGGCAGAGAAATTGTTCTTATGTTTCAGAGCTTTGTTTTGTATACAAAACAAGTTTGAGACCAAGAGATTTGTGTGTGTGTGTGTGTGTGTTGTAAAATCTCAAAAATGAAAAATAAATCAGATGCTGTGCATTGTGTTCCCCGTTGTACTTTGAGTCTACAATGGTCTCTTTGGAAAGCTGTAAGTTTGTGTGGATTCTGCACGTTCTGAATACTGTAGCTGAAGTGGAGGCAGTTGAGGCTATTTTCTTTTATTATTTAAACTGAGGCCCAAAAACTGGTAGATATCTACAGTAACAGCTACATAAAGAATCGCATTCACGCTAGCTACTCCTTGGTAATGAAAAGGACATTTTGCTTGTTCTCTGCAATAAACGTGTGTCTCATTTGATGTGGTATTAAAATGCATGGGCAGGAAATCTGCTTTTCCTTCCTTATGTCTCATTTTTTTTAAGTGTATAATTTGAACAACACAAAATTAAGCAGCTTCAGCTGTGTTCAAGTAGTAAAAGTTCATACGAAGGGAGAAAAATATCTAGCCTATTGACGTGAAACTGGTTCCATTAACTTGTTTGGCTTTGCTATTTTGTAATAATTCTTAAGAATAAATAAAGATAATTGAAGAAAACTTACAGCTTATCATTATTATTATTATTTCAAATGAAAAACCTGCAACCTTGTGTTTGCGATGTGCCTTTAAACCTTTTTAATGCCTCTACTGACATGAAACGGATTTTACACTGAGAGAGCGATGATGACATGAAAAGGCACATGCTGCCTCCTGGTGGTTTTACAGAGACACTGCACTTCAGCTTGCTTCCGTTTAGCACTGGAAATAAAATTATTCAGTGAATGAACAAATAAAAATAAAGTCAATTGATGCGGTTAATTACATTAAATTTTGTTCATTTTATACTCTATTCAAAAGGATGGTGCAGAGAGAGGACATGAAAGTGAGGCAGAACAACACACAGGAAACGGTCTGAGGTGGACTCAAACCCAGGCCCCTGCAGCGAGGGCTCCAGCCTTCAGTATAGGACGGGTTGCCAGCTAAACCAGCTGAGCTATAGTGGCAGCCCAGACATGCTCATTACTAATAGTCGAGTTTCACTGTGCACCACATTCACAAACTACATCATCACAGTATGTTTATTTTTGCTATCTTTTTATTAAAGTAAAAACATTTAAAGCAGCAATTAATTTAAAACCCAGGCCAGTTTCTAGTTTTAATAATCAGACAACCATCAAGGGGGATGAGAACATTAACATATACACAACATCTGGTTCTGTTAAGAGCAATCTGGTCATAACACACAAAAGAACTCAAAAGTTGCTTCAGAATTACATCAATTTATGGCACTTAGTATACAGTCAGTTTGGCTCAGAACTATTAAAAACATGTACAAATCAAAGTCCAATGTGGACCACTTCATGCATTTCATGCACTCAATTTAAAAAAACAAACAAACAAAAAAAAAACACAGGCAAATGACTGAGACGCTCGGGTCACATGACACAAACAACACACATCCTTTCCCTGTAATCAGCCATAAAAGTATAAAAGTGGCCCTCATTACATTACTCAGACCTCCTACTCCCATGACCTCCCTTTGGGAACCACTTATCTAAGTGACGCTATTACATATCATTGAGACATAGCTAAAGAAGTACAGTGCTCACTGTCCAGTAAAAAAAACTCAGACAGCGACCCTGAAGTTGCTGATGTTCCTTGTTTCACGATGGGTTTGAAGGGCTTCAACTCTCACTTGCATTAGTGTTACTGTAT
This sequence comes from Hemichromis elongatus, assembly GCA_015108515.1. Classification (NCBI taxonomy): domain Eukaryota; kingdom Metazoa; phylum Chordata; class Actinopteri; order Cichliformes; family Cichlidae; genus Hemichromis; species Hemichromis elongatus. The sequence goes on along the minus strand of VUQR01010988.1, from coordinate 13,842 downwards.
ACAAGCAACATTTCAATGAGATGCACAAGCAGCGAGATGTAAGCAGACAGCAAGTGTGTGTGTGTGTGTGTGTGTGTGTTGGCATTAAGGAGACAGATTAAGACTAGAAGGGGATTAAAACTAACAACTGGAACATTGAACCCAATCACATCATGACTGGTGAGTCATTAACCCCTCGATGCTGTGTCTGTGCGCGTGTGTGTGTGTGGGTGTGTGTACAGTGGAGTGAGGCAGGAGAAGTGTCAGATCTTGAGTGACACAGCTGACAGAGGGAAGGGCATCTTTCAAGAAGCGCCAAGAACGACAGATCGCACATGCTGTACACTCAAACGCATACAGCATCCATGTTATCCCGCAAATCACAGGCTGAACACACTGACGTTAAGCAGCACAAACATCAAAGGAAGACGGAAAGTAAACAGCAAAGCGGAGCGCTTTGCAGAGTATCACGCTTCCTTCTTGTTTCCCCAGCTGAACAGTTTGGACATCGGAGACTTTGACTTTTCCTTCTTTGGTTTTTCCTTTTTAATGTCTGTGGGTGAGAGAGAGAGAGAGAGTGTGTTTTATTACATTGTATATGAACACACTGTTGTGATGGTGAATTTTCATATAGTCCTTGTGAGACAAATGTGTTCATCGTGTCACTGGTTTTCATCACGCTCACTGTGAGCACAGAAGCCCCGCTCACTTGCTTCCAGACCTTCTGTTTCCAAGGGACGGTCACGTTGCCTCATTGGGGAGAGGAGTTCAAACAGCTTGTGCCAATTCTTAATATGAGTTAAACAAGGGTCATTTTGAACCACTACTACTCTCATAGGCTTAAAGCACAGAGCTGCACTGTCTGAGCCTCATCAACATCGACAAACATCCTGTTCGCACAGTAATAGTAGTCATGATTCATGCTACTGAGACACCCACAACATGGAGAATTATTAATATGCTTTGAAAAAAGAAAATCTTTTAATATCCCCAAAAAGGCAACTTTAATTCTTTTAAACATTTATTTTGAAAGTCCAGCGTAGTTTGGCTAAAATCATTTTAAAGGATGAAACAGCATGTAGAAGTGAGTGACTAAGTATTGTTGGACAGCTAAATAATGTTAAAATGTCACCGTATTATTAAGTGGTCTTTATTTTGTATACATAATTAAACAGCACCTTTTATGAGCCCATTTAAGTGTCTTATAATATTGCACTGTGATTCAGGAAGCCCCACATTCGAAACCAGCGAGCAGACACTAAAGTCCGACTTAGTCACCCCTAAAGATTTCCTGATTTCCTGAAAGCTCCACGTCTTCACCGTATGGGACACGGCGCGTGTGTGTAAACGGACACACAACTGCACTCGGAGTAGGAACGAATTGCGAAACTTTGGCATTAACTTTATGAATACATTAAAACTGAAATGGCTAGTCTTTAGCCCACGGTCGGCGTTCGCTCGCTGCAATGTAATGACCTTTCACTGAAGTTCAATAAATCTCCTCAATTTTCAGCCTTGCTTTGCCGGTCATGAATTGCAAATGAAGCCGGATCCAACGCTGCTCTGTCAGAGGGTCAAATTAAGCAGCTGCATTATCCATTTGTCTAATAGGGACGCTGCTGACAAAAAGAGAGGGGGGAGCATTTTGTTTGATGCTTTTTCCATTAGCAGTCAGTAGATCAAACGAGATGAAAACATCGCCCAGGCGACACCCTTAGAAAAAAAAAAAAAAATGCACCACGAGTTCTCTTACACACACAAAATTCTATCTACTTCAATTAGAGGTGTCCATGATGGAAATCCTCAATTGGATAATTTATAAGCCAACTAAGTTGTAGTGACACCGAGGTTATGATAACTAATGAACAAAGTGGTGAGAGGGGTGGGTGGGGTGGGGGGAGCTGTGGAGGTGGGGCGGGCACTCACTGAAATCCAGCATCATCTTGTTTAGCTGCTCGTCCTCCTCTTCCTCCCTGAGAAGATGAAGCGAGAACACACAGAAGGGAGACAGCCCAGTTAGCAACTTAAAGCTACACTTACAACAATTAAAATAATCAGTTTCAATACGTCGCACTTATTCGGCAAAATGTCAAAATAAAGCAAAAAAAAATGTCCCTCTCACTGCACTGAAGAACGAGCTTAAGCTAATATGCTACATTTGAGACAAACTGAGTAACAAACACAGGATATTTTTCCTCAATACACAAGTAAAACTGTTATATTTGTAATATATATACTAGATGGTTGATTTGCTGATAGATTACAGTCACAGAAGTGACACAGGATAAGAAGCTTTTAATGTCAGCTCTGTTCAGCATGTACTCCAGCACTGCTCACAGCTCGTTTGAGGAGTTTTCCTCCTTAGCATGTCAATGTAAATATAATGTGATGAGTAACACGAGTTATTCAGAAATTGCGTGACCGTTTTAGCCTGTTTGGCTCATCTTTGTTTCCAATCACTGCCTGAAACGTGCATTAAAAGAAGTTCACTCAGTTTGGAATTAAACATCATCCAGTCCAAACTTCTTACACACACAACATACTCGGCTCGCACACACCTGAGTCTGTCCTCATCCAGACCCTCCACGATAGCGTTTCTATCGTTGACGATCGCCACCAGTTTCTCCATCAGCTGCTGTTCTTTCTTCTTGTCCCAGGATGTTTTCAGATGTTCTGCACACACAAACATATTTCAGGCACAGATCAGAACTACGTTTTCCTTTAGCCCTGTTGTGGACTCTGTTGAATATCATCCCTAAAATTCCTCACCTGGTTTTTCCATCAGCCTCCTGAGCTCTTGCTCAACAGTGGGCTGCTCTTCCTCCAGTTCCTGGGTTCTTCCACTACACATGTTTGAAAATAGACAGAACATATAATATATAGCTTTATTAAAGAATATATCCTTTATAGAGCAGGTTAAGATGGTCCACCTTAAACACATTCACAGAGGCCTCACATGTTATTGTCGGAAACTGAGACACCTTAAATCTTTTTAAGAATAAGTTTCCACTCTGTTAAAAAATATAGGTATATATAGTGACTGATATGTGTATATGTATGTACATATTCATTAGGTACACCTGTTCAACTGGTTGCCAATGCAAATAGTCAGTCACGTGACAGCAACTGAATACTGTTAGGCATGTTGGCATGGAAAAAATGACCTGCTGGAGTTCAAGCTGATCATAAGAATGAGGAAGAAAGGTGATTTAAATGAGTAGATATCCAGTGATGCCTGGTCTGATTAGTCTCAATGTTTGCTATAACATTCAGATAGTAGGGTCAGAATTTGGGGCAAACAAAAGCATGGATCCATCATTGTCTCAACAGCACAGGTTGATATAGAGGAAATAGTACCAATTAAGCATTCTATAAACACCACAGCCCATCTTACTGATTGTTACCGACCATGTCGATCACTTTTTGACCCGTGTCATCTTCTGATACCTGCGTGCAGCAGGATAACACACCATGTCACAGAATATAAACCACCTCAAACTGGTTTCTTGAAAATGATGTGTTCAAAATACTCAAACGGCCTCCACAGTCACAGGATCTTAATCCAATACATGATGCAGTTCTGAAGGTAGAAACGGTGTCCAACCCAGTACAGGCAAGGTGTACCTAACGAAGTGTCTAGAAAACGCATTACGTCCTCTGTTATAGTTGCAAGTCACATCTGTCTATACCTTTTATTTATCAAATGAGTATTTTCGGTGGAATTGTTATTGCTGTGTTCAGCAGCATCGTGCTTCACACTTGTGTTTCGACAGTGCAGTCAGTGGGGGTGGCGGTGGAAGGGGTGAGGCGGGTTAGCTGCTTTGTTCCAGGACATCCTGCAGTGGCGCGGAGGAGGGAGGACACTGGGAATTCAAACTGTCAACCTTCTGGCCACAAGTCTGTTTCACTAATCGCTAAATAGTGGCATGCCCCCTTCCTGAGTGTGAGAGTGTGTGTGTGTGTGTGTGTGTGTGTGTCTACTCACATGTAGACCAGTTCAGACTCCCGGCGCATGGCCAACTGCTTGTTCCTGATCAAACCGAACCACTCAACCATAAGCTCGTCCGTGAGAGTGTCATCGTCACCCTCTGACAAGGAACACGGGAACACAGTTAATCCCAGACACGTGCATTAAGACTTCTTTCAAATTCACAGCACGAGCAGACTGAAAAGGCGAACAAAACACACGACTGGTGTGTGCATCTCACCTTCTTCGCATTTGCGCAGCTTCACCTCCAGCTCGACTCCTCTCTTTTCCAGCTCGTTTAGGTTATATTCAATCTCCTCGAGCTCCTTTGCGATGTCCTCTTTGGGAATGTAGTCTGGCTTCATCTACAGACGCACACAGATGCACAAAAGAGTGCATGAATCATATGAACCACACCTCAGCTATTGACAAAAAAGCTACCACAAACTTATTTTCACAGAGCTGCTACCTTCTTTGTTTCTGACTTGGTGCCATTTTTTGTTTGCTCTTTCTGATACTCTGATAATCCTGACAAAAAGGAGATATAAAGCAGAGAATAAATAAAGTAACAAAGCTGAGAATTGAAAAAAATTTAGAAAGGCACAATTCACAGTAAGCTGTTAGGAAGGCTTGTTCCCTTGTAAGTGTTTGGTTATGACCATGCTATTACCCTTTGATGCCGGTGGAGTAACAGAAATATTCAGGCTGGAAAATTGGGAGGAAGGCTTCGCAGAAATCTCCGAGGTCTTCGGAGCTCCGTTAGGCCCTGGTTTAGTGGAAGGAGCAGCAGGCCTGTGGGTGAGAAGAAGGACAAGTAGAGAGGATTCGATTAACGGCCCCTACAAGTGGACTGTTTCCAGTCTCGCTTCAGTTTTGATTCACGAGAGCGAGATGAAAGGTCATTTGTGCAAAAGGAACTCCGACCACTGAGCATATGTTGCACCACGGAGGACTCGACTTAGTCCTGACACCATTTGGGGCTCGCATGCATGTGGCGGAAGAGGAGAGACTGAAAGCTCTGACTACAAATGATGGCTGAGCCATTTGGAGGAGCAGCAGGTACAGGCTTCCTGTGGGAGGAATGTTTGCTGAGACGGATGAAAGACTGGATCACACGATGGATGGATGGACAGGACATTGGGGGGGGGGG
>VUQR01010987.1:16194-27258 GCA_015108515.1 Hemichromis elongatus | reverse complement strand
AAGAAGGCATTTTTCCACAGCATCTATCAAATCTATTAACCAAAAAAAAAAAAAAAACATGCACAAAGTTATGCCATTACCCCTGGTTGTTATGTGCAGCACAGTGTGTTTCCCTACAATTTTCAGTATAATAAAGAAGTACTTTGTTTCTGAAGGATCTCTGTGAGCGGCATGAGAAGGGCGTCCTCCACGAGCACCAGAAAGCATTGCACAAGTACAGTGTGATGAAGAGGCAGATGATGAGCGCCACTGTGCAGCCTAAAGAGCAGGCATCTGTGGAGCAGCTGGAATCGCGAATTGTTCAGGTGATCATTTCGTTTTCGCTTTTGTGAGCCTTTAAAGTGTGAACTTATTTATTGCTTTAAAAGTAAAATTCTACAATGGTCCTACGTCATTCATATATGTGTAACACATCCCCTTAAAACAGACACTTTGACCATATTTGTGTGTGGGATCGCATAGGAACGGCACTGTAGCCTTGGGGGACTTGAGAAATTTGTAAGCTGCACATTATCCTGTTCCACTATATCCCAATGGTGCTCTGTTAGATTGCGATGTATTGACTATGAAGGCCATTCGAGTACAGTAAACACATTGTCATGTTAACCTGCTGAAAATGGCCAACAAAAGATGGGTACAATGTGGTCATAAAGGGACAGGCATACTCCTCAATAGACCGTTTAAACGCTTAATTGGTACTAAAGCACCTGAAGTATGCAAAGATAATATCCCCGTGTTTCTACATCACTATCACCAGCCTGAACAAAACAGGATGTATCCATGCCTTCATAATGTTTATACTAAATTCTGAACTTACAGTCTGAATCTCACAGTGGACATCAAGACTCATCAATTTCCAATTGTCCGATTTTGGTGAATCTGTAGACTTGGTTAGATGTTCTTAGCTGACAGGAGTGGTATCTGGTGTGGTCTTCGACTGTTGTAGCCCTTCTGCTTCAAGTTTAGACATGTTGTGCGTTCAGAGATGCTCTTTTGCTACTTTTATTTGAGTTTCTGTTACTTTCCTATCAGTTCGAAGCAGTCTGGCCATTCCACTCTGACCTCTGTCATTAACAAAGTGTTTTCAAGTCATTGTCTGTAAACCATAGAGATGGTTATGTAGGAAAAACACACAAAGTGCCCCGTCAATCCATGTAATGCTCTCTAAAAACGAAGAGATTTGTTAGTTGACTAATATGTGAGCTATTATGTACAGCGGTCACAAATGAATAATGAATAAAGGCAATTACAGTGTTGACGTGGCAACAAAAAAAGTATGAATTTTAAATCCTATAGACTCTTAAATATAATTGACTGATTTATGGGCTTCTTGTTTTGACAATGAGAGTACATTCATCATGTTGTTTTTTTGTTGTTTTTTTTTAAAATTATTTAGCCCCAATACTTGTAAATGTAAAATTAGAGGACGTTCGCTCCATGTTTTATTGCTAATAATTTTCATCCTTTAATAAGCAGTAATGACATCTTCCTGTGTTTTTATTTTATAATGACAGCAAGAAAATGCCATCCAGACCATGGAGCTGCGTAACTACTTCTCCCTGTTCTGCCTTCATCAAGAAACACAGCTTATCTTCACTTACCTCCCGATCACCTCGCACATTCTTGGATCTTTTGTTAACTCCCAGGTCCAAGGACACCGAGAGGTGAGAAAGCTTTTTGAAAATAATTTTTCTACAGATCCGCCTTTATGGCGACACCGCTCCAGGAAGGTCAAATCAGTTTTAAATTGGCTGCTGAAACTGATGGATGGTATAGCTGAACAGACCGGATTTTTTCATCTGGGATTTGAAACCAAGCAAAGCAGTAACGGTTACATACTTCCTTCTGATCGCCAGTTTTCAGTTTCAGCGGGTCAAGTAATTGAACGCTTTTTTAAAAAAAAAATTCAGTGGGCCTTAAATCTGGAAACTATTGAGCAATATATTCTGTGCAGTAAAATACACTATTGTTTTCCTTTTCTTTTTAGATGGGGGAGGTGTGGAATGAATTGCAGCCAAAGCTTGGGTGTCTCTTTGGCGGTAACAATGGATTGAAACACTCCGTCTGAAACCTAAATGTACATGAGATGAAAAAAGGAAAAACACAGCCACTGAGGGTCGCAAACTAAAAAATAAAGCTCTTTGAGCTGAAAGAGAGAGGAGGGGGAAAGCACAAGTTTTCCATTCTGTAAGAGAATTTATACGTTTTGTCTGATCATTGGCCGTATCACCTGCATGGGACAGCTGGCTCGTAAAACACTTTTCGCTCTGCTTCGGCGTAAAGCCCAGTTCACTATTAACTTTTTATCATTATTTGAACACATCAGGAAAATCCTCCTAGGTGTTACTTTACAACAGAAACAAGGCTGGTGCATTAATTTCTGCATTCTGTCTGACTAGTTAAAGCACCTCTATGTAATATTTAAATGTTCCACATAGGGCTGTCAGTGTTAATCGCGTTAAAAAGCGAGTTAACGCAGATCGCCTTGTGTGGCGGCTGACGACGCTAACGTGTCAATCGAGGCGCCCGCGTTAACCCGATTAACGCGTTAGCGCCGTTAGCCGCGCGCAAAAAGAAGCGATCCACGTTAACGGTGATTTGCCGCGGGATTCAACGCGATTAACGCTGACAGCCCTAGTTCCACACTAAGATGAAACGAGTAGTGAAGGACAGAAAGGCTGACTTTATTAAAGGACGGGACTATTTAAAGTCTTACTGTTCTTGCTGAATAACATTGGAGCAGTATATTATTTTGTTTTATAGATGTTAGTTTGTAGGGATGTGTATCGACATACTTTGCCTGCTTTTTGTTATTTACATCCAGAGTTTTGGCTACCTGAAATATTTGCAAGCGTCCCAGTTTTTATTTTATAAGCTATTTCGAACATCTGACCTTAAACTGTAGGACAATATGAAGGGCAGAGGTGGGATCTATGAAAGGATAATGTCTGGCATTAGTGACATAATAAGTCAATAATAACACTATAAGCTATTGATTTACTACCAAAGACAAAGCTGCCTAAATACACCCCTTTGCTGGACATAAAAGCAGGACTTCTGCATCGCTCCAATTTAACAAATCATCACTTTTTTGCACACATCGGCCAACAGATGAATTGGCCGATGTGTGGATTATTATCAGGACAAAAATGTCTGGATTTTGAAGGATTTTCTTCTCATTCACTGTTTAACTTTCTATTTTTCTAAAACTAATGTACATTTTTTTTTGTTTGTACACACATACTGTCACATAAGAGAGAATATACTTTACTCAAATATATGTAACAAAGGTGCAATTTGGGGTTAAAGAAGCCATCTTTCAAATTGCAAATACACCCAAGCGACTTGAACAGTGCCAGCAAATAAATGATACGAACCGGGTTTAAACGTTAAATTTTATGAAGAAACTCCTAATACTGCACATACAGTATGAAACAATTGTTTTGGTAATTTTCTTGATTTTGGAAACATGCTGCACAGAATATGAAACTTCATGAATTCAGAATTGTATATACTGTAAATATTCCACTAAAGAGGTGCTTCATGAATTGTGTTGAATCAGATACTCTAAAAATAAAATGAGAATATGGATGTTTTCTTTTAGTGTCTTTCATGGGGAAAAACCAGTAAAGAAATCAAAAGGTTTCTAATTGCTCCACAGCTGCATAACATGTAAACCCTCCACAGGATATCATCGTTTCCTCAGCATAATGACACAAAACAACCGTGATGTTGGATTGTCCCTGGTAATGCCACCAGGAACAGCCCGGTTATTTCCCTTCAGAGCTCCTCCACTTCTTCCAGTGTGTGGCTGAGAATCACATCGTGACCCTGAAACTTGAAGTATCCAACAAATTTCTTCTTCTGCAGCATCAGAGGGAACCACAGTATATCATCAGCCCACATCTGACTGAAAGGAATTTTGTCACTTTCGAACCACTGAGGCCTCATTTCTAGAAAACAAAAGAAAAAATAATTAGACCTCCGGAGAATGAAATAGCGTTTTATCGTCTGCATTCAGATATCATCTGCCTTTTCACTGTCATTTTTTTTTTGTGCCATTTCTTAGTTACTGTCCAGAGAATAGAGAGAATAATTATTAAATCAATTCAAGTTGCTTTAGGACTTCAATCCTAAGTAGACAACAGACATCTGAGTTACGGCAGTGCAGATAACACTTTCACTCATTTCCTGCTTTATCTTACCTGTTTTACACAAAACAAAACTTTTATAAGTCAAACTGTTAAAATCAAACACTTTAATGTTATTTGATGTGCCTTAAAAATGCTCATAAGTGTATTGTCACTAAAATTACTCTTTTTTTTTTTGAGAACTTTTTTCTAGTCAAAGATCTCAACTCCCCAATATTCATTTATTCATTCTTAACTGTAAGAAGATGCTTTAAACTCAGAGCTAGAAATGGGCGGGCCTTTATTTTTTTTTATTTAATGGCTCGACTGTTCATGACTCAGACCTCATAATTAACCTCCTGATTGGTTATTAGTATTTTTCAACTTTTTAATTTCTGTCTTGTAAAAATCCGTGTTAAAACCACATTACACAATTTCCCTTAACTTTAACTTTCAGTTAAGCTTGTTTCCCTCTACTTATCTCATCACCTCCCGGCTGTTTGACTTCTTTTACCCTCTAGACTCTGTGGTTCACTGCTAATGCCTGAACGCTCGAGGAGCTGAGGTTTGCCGAGCGCCTCCAGACTTCACCCTGCTGACCTTGGCTAAATTGACTGGAAAGACATCCTTGCAAGTTCTTCCTGCTAAGGGCATCAACTCTTCTTTGTTTATTTACAATCTTTACCACTGAGAGCACAATTATAGATTTTTCTGTCCACTTCACAAATATACTATACGCCCTTCTCCTTCTATCTCATACAAAATAGTCAAACAAAATCTAACACAGGATACGACTGGTTTCGATTTTGTTTGCAGACCCATTTCCAAACTTCTAATTTCTAAAATAACCTAGAAAACTACTGCTTACCAGCTTTTCCAGCTGGTCGAGGGACATTTTTTTGATCCGGTATTTCTAGCAAAGCTCTCAAATGGTTTTCATAATAGATATTTGACAGTGACTTCAAAATTCATAAGAACTGCTTGTCTTTATTTTCTCTTTTCCCGTGCGACATCTCTCAAAGCTCCACCCTTGTACCACTTCTGCTTTCATTACATATTTTATGTTTTAGAGATCTCATATTTCTTACTGCTGCTAATCTGATAATATGTAGCTATACTTTCCTATTACACCTATCAACGCATTTTCACTACCATTACCGACTGAATGTCTTTAAATATCTGAAAACTGAGGTCCATGTGTTCAGGCGTGGCAGCTTCTCCAAGGAGATCGGCGACTAGCCCTGCAACATCAAATTATCTGTGAGCAGTTTTGCAGTTATTTTGACCAGCATTTGAATTTTGAGCCTCACCTCTCTAACCTCATGCACTCATTTCTTTCAACTAAGAAACACCACTAACATCAAACCTTTATTGTAACCTTCTGCTATGAATACACACTCCAATCTTCTGTCTGCTGTAAGTTATTGTATCGTACCTTTGATTTGCACTACTCGGTCCTCCCAAGCACACCCTCAAAAACCACAAGGTGCTTGCACATCACGCCTATTCCCATTCTTACTGTCATAAACCTTGCATGGAACCCAAAAGCTACGACCCCCCCAGTGTAGCTGCACTATGACAGATTGGCAAAGAAGAGCGGGCCAACATTTCATAAAAATATAATGTCCCAGCCTGATTCTAGTTATTAGAAGAAGTTGGCTTCAATTGCTTTGCTCAGACTGCTTATTTCACTAAAAATGTTGATGGAAAAATATAAAACTAGTAGAGCCTGCAAAACAACTCCCCCTGAAGATGTCAGGAGGAGGTCAAATGCTTTTCACATACTTCACAGAACTATAAACATCTGCTTCAGTAATGCACAATTTTTTCTTGCTACTTAACATTTCTCCTCAACTCCATTTAAAAAGCTTCTTTCAGCTGCTCACTTATTATTAAGGGCTCACCAAAGTGGATGGATTTGCATATTTAACAAATTAGATTTTTTTTAAAACCTTTAAAGTATTATTTTCAATCAGAGATGTGAGAGGAAAAACAAACTGTTGATTTTATGTATGGGTCAAACACTAAACAGTAAGTTACAAACAATGTCTTACATTAAGTTATTAGGACTCAATTATATTTATTATAAATGTATTGAAATATAAAATATTTCCTGCCAAACTGTTAGGCACACTGTGCAACACAAAGTCTCAATCTCCTCTCATATTCGCCACCCCAAGCTCTCTCCGTTTCCTCTCATTTCAACAACATGACCTTCAAACTAAAATACCTCTGTAATTCCTTATTTTTCAGTGTGGTGTAGCGGACGCCATACCATCGGATTCTGTTGGTTCTCCATTATATGCGTCAGCTCTGAAAATATGAACATCAAGCAGCTGCGTTTCTCCCACAAATTCAAATTTGATATTTCCGATCTTGTCGAGTGCATCCACCGTGAGACTACTTTCTTCTTGCAGTTCTCTGAAAGGAAAAAAAAAAAAAAAAAAATCAAATAAATGTTTAATTATGTGAGTCTTAAAAATAAGCTCACCGTAGACGTCACACGGACACTAAAAGCAACTAAAAATGGCAAAGTAATGATATCAGTGGTTCTAGGACACAGTCTATTTGGGGCATTTGCTTTCCCTTCTACACAAAACATTTTAAGATTATTAAAAAAATGTAGTATGAGAGTAAAAGGTCCGGATAAGAGCTTGTGGGATGAACTTTGAGATTGGGGTCAAAGTGTTGTTGCGAACTGCATAGGGTGGTAAAATATGCTAGAATAGCATGTTCAGGTTGACTGAATGTCAAATTTGTAGTTCTCTTATTTTCTCCCATCTTTTTTTAAAACCTAACTAACCATTAACTTACCATTAAGACACTAATATGTGGCATAACCTAAACGCGCAGGGACTGCTTTCTAAAAATGTGTCATCAGAGAAGACATTGTAATGAGAGCTTTGTCGTTTTCTATGAAGGTGTGGCAGGGCGTGGTCTGCGGTGCCGCTGCAGGGACGGAGGATGCACCTGAGCGGCATCCGCAATCACGCCTCGCCGGCATAAAGAGTCTATACTGTTGTTGTTGGCGATGTGTTCGGCTGGTGGCTGGAAAGCTGCAGCCGTCTGAAGAGGTTCGGAGATAAGAGCTGTTAGGAGCAGGGATAAGGACTTTTAAAAGACTGAAAAAAATCAGATTTTCTGGAACGAGGCAGCAGCTCTTTTTGGTTTATTTTCTGGGGATTCATTCCAATGATAAAACAAAAATTAACAACTGCAAAAAATGATGCATTAGCAGCATCCAAGAAAACACTCCACCTTAAAAGCTGCTGATAGTTGCCAGCAGCAAGTGAATTTCAATGTTCATTCCACTGAATATTATACATTACACTCGACATATTAACAGACACTAATTTCTATGATTAGGATTATTAATTGCAAACTGCGTTTTCCTCTTTTTATGTATTCAATTACACTTTTTAAAAGAAGCTCTCTTGTCTAGCAATATTTTCAGTCACAGCATGTTATCTAAGGGCCCTAATTTTGGCTTTTTAGCCTCCAATATTCAAGCCAAACACAACTTTAGGTTCTCTTCATTAAAAGAAATATTTTGACCAGTGTTACTAATCTTTGTTGTCTCACCTTCAGTGCACAGAATGATATGCAGAGTTGGACACGAGACTCTCTTAGAAGATTTGAGCGCAAATTCAAGTTAAAAAAAGCAACTTATACAAGTTAGTTTGGGAAAGGTGAAAGCTGAAATCGCTGTGGAAGAAATGCAAAACAAATGTTTGCATATTCAGTAACCAGGATTTATTAAATAGAAGGAGTGAAGCTAGGATTGGGAAGTGGGTTAAGATGATTTTCAGTATTGCCCTTACCTGTCCATTACAAGAAGATCCAAGTGTTTCGAACTCATTCTTGAGACCATCGCATTTATTAGCATTCCAAATATGTTAAACACAAAGCTGGCCTCACTACGTGTTTAAGGGAAAACAGCTTGAGAACTCGCCTGATAGCTTTTTGGTGGTTTCCTTCCTTTGCTTTGAAGCAAATTTCCTGCAGATGATTGAGCACAGATTGTCCAGACTCTACATTAATGTGTTTCCCCCACACACTTACGGAGTACTCAAAACATATCAACCCCCCCTTTTCAGTCCTCTCCTTAACGTTTGCACAACATACGTTGCTGTTGCATGCAAACACACGCAGAGTTTGGTCTTAAAATTCAAAACCCAGTGTTATGTTTTGCCATATGTTTTTAATGGTTCGTGTTAAAGCTGTAACTGTATCTACCACGGCAGGTATCACAGTGCATACTGATGTGATAATGTGCACTGTGAAACTGGTTAAACTACACTTAGGTTTTTACCCAAAGCAGTTCTAACACGTGCTTTGTGTTTGCAGAAATTTGTGCAAAAAAATAACAAAAAAACCCCAAAACAAAACATAGTTTGCACATCCAAATGTGCTATGGTGTGAAATTTAGTGACTGTGGGGATTCAAGAAATCAGTTTGAGATGATTTAGGCTTTGGGATGAGGTATATTATCCTGCTGGAAGGAGCCATTAGAACGTGGGCACACTGTGGTGCATAAATGGATGGACGTGGTCAGCAACAATATTCAGGTAGGCTGGCAGGATTTAGATGATGTTCAGCTGGTACTAAGGTGCTCTAAGTGTGCCAAGAAAATATCCCTCACACCAGTTAGTTTCGTCACACATAAGACCACTTTATTTCAAAATTCCGAGTCCATTATTATTATATATATTTTTTAAAATGTTTAAAGCAACTAAACTTGCCTCCTAGCAGCGTCCTCAATGCTTTCTCCAGGCTGAACTTTGCCCCCAAACCCGTTCCACTTTCCAGCTCCAAAGCCCCTCTTCTTCATGCCCAGCAGAACTCTGCCCGGCTGGACTACGAGCACAAGGGTCAGCAGCTTGGAGCTCAACATCTCCCCTGAGTGCGAAGGTAAAGAAATCTGATGTTAAACTAACGCAAAGCATCTCTATTGTACTGCACAGTGAGCATAATCAGCTGTCCACTCCGCTGTGTGCTGACATGATTACCTGCTAAGTAAAACTGTGCTAGCGTATTTAAAAAGGGAAATTTTGTTCAGCGGTGGCCAAAAAGAAACAGTAGCTGTTCATAAAAACAGTATACTTTGAGTTCAATAACTCCCGCGTGCAGCTGTATATCCGTAGTCATGTGATGTGCTGATACGTATGAGCGTGGATGAGTACAACTGACGTAAACACCACTCACCGGTTCCATCGTTTTCTTGCTAGATCGGTAACCGTGGTTACCATGAAAGGTGTTCGACTAGAAACTGCAGCTGTTTAATGCTGTAGTTACAACGCGTGGTTTTTCAAGATAAACCAACAACAAATGGAGGTGATCAGTAACATCAGAGACAGCTAATATTATTATCATGTTATTTATGTTGACCATTTTTATCGAGTTTTGTTAGTACAACAAAAACTACTTCTAATAGCTTCTGCTGTTAGCATTTAGACTAATAGTAATATTAAAAACAGCAATAATACTTAAATGCACTTCATTCATGTCTTCCAAAAAAAAAAAAAAGATTCCATCAGAAATGTTTAAAATTTAAAACCCATATTTAATTATATTGCTAAATGCTATGCTACAAAGACAACATTTGGATGCCAGCAACAATACAGCTTTAAAACACCCAATGAAACATTCCACAACTAAATATGCTGAGGTTGAGTTTACCACTCAAAAACTGAAGAACATTTTCCAATCTAAAATTGCAAAAAATATGGACATTTTATCATCTCTGTGGCCCATGTTATTATTAAAAGTTTATAGAGAAACCCAACCGGAAAAACAACAGAATAAACAAAGGAAAATGGATGGATGGCTGGACTATAGAGAATCTGGAGAACTATCTGCATGTAAAGATCCATACTGAACAGATGTGATATCCTTGCCCTCAAATGAATCTACATTTAACAGCATTCAACATTCAATAATGTTGTAAGAAGAAATGCCACTTCTTCTCCTGAACTTCAATGACATGATCGGACACATAAAAGCTACTTCAGTCTGCTCTCTTGCCTCAGCTGATAGCTCCATATGTTTTAATTTGGTAAAGTTTTAAATCAGATGCCCTTCCTGATGGAACATCCAAAGGGGGTGGAATCGAATTGGTGACCTTGGTGACCTAAGCCAACCACTAATTAAAATCTCCAATGCTTTTCGGAAATCATTTGTGTTTTACGTATGCTTTTACTGATATCTATACCTTTAGGGGAGGTATTGTCTATGTCTTTGACAATGTCACACCTTCTGCACATACAGCACCGTAATAGGAGTCTGGGTGCTAAACTGGCCTGTCTGTCTTCTCACACATTAAAAGATTTTGTACACAGTCATAAATAAATAAATAAATAAATGTGACCTAGGATTTCCCAGTACTGTATGAACTTTTAAAAAAAACCTGGAGAATAAATTAGGTACACTACCCTCAAACAGTAACACGTAGGAACACTTTTTGTGTACGTGTTTTGCAGTGAGGGGACGTATATAGGCACGCACAGATTTTGCCTTTAACCAATGAGGCGGGGGGGGCTCGTGTATTTCGACGCAAGCGCAGTTCAGCATGCAGTACACGTGACTGTGGACTGTAAAAACAATGTGGATGTTTTCCGCGCAGAGGAGATATCTGCACTCCACATTGTGTTTGATGAAACTGAAGGGTAAGACGCCAGCGGAGCAGCGCTGGCTCCGACGGCAGCTTAAAGACCCGTATGTCAAAGCTTCGCACGCCCAAAACTTTCGATGCAGGAGCGCCTTCAAGCTGCTAGAGATAGATGACAAGTTCAGGCTCTTACAGCCTGGATACACTGTGGTGGACTGCGGAGCTGCTCCTGGAGCCTGGAGCCAGGTGGCAGTCCAGAGGGTCAATTCAGCTGTGACAGGTGAGAGGTCAGGTGTCTAATCACACACATTTGTGGGCGGGGCGCCT
>VUQR01010987.1:0-16174 GCA_015108515.1 Hemichromis elongatus | reverse complement strand
GCCTGATATGATTGCTACAACGTTTAACCTAGAGCTTGTGCTTTTGCTAACACTGTATGTCAGGGACTACTTTGAGTTCAACCTTATAATATTTTGTCTGATTTCTCCCTATTGTGTAGTGCTTCTGTAGTTTTCCAAACGAAAAGTATTGTGGCTCATGCCTAACTTTCCTAATGAGGTTATTTAGGTATCCTAAAATGTCACATTGACTGATTTTGCTTTTTGTTTTTTAAATATCTGTGGTGTGGTTTGAATATTAGCATTCAGATACCGAAGCTGATTTTAATATCCATCATGTCAGCGTTTATTCTTAGTGATGCAGATTGATGGGAAGAGTCTGCACTACATTTACCACACAAACAAAAAACAGTGCTCTCCAAAAAACAGCAGCAGATGTAATAGACTGTGATGTAGTACCCAGCTGAAAGTTATTGAAGCCTGTGGCAGATGCAATAATAAAAGCAGGGATTTACAGGAGAAACTTGTATTGATCAGAATATAGAATACATGCTATTATAATTTGTTATAATTATGTATTAATATAATTATTAAATGAGTTGTCTTGCTTCTCTAGTTAATCGTGCAAGGAAATAGACTCGCTTTCCTATCCAGACTTGTCTCTATTGTGGCTCAGCCTTTAATAACAGAAAAAATAAGCTTGTAAATAAAAGTCACTATCTTTCCCATTACCTTAGATCCAGAGTTGCCATGTGGTATGGTTGTTGGCATTGATTTGCTGAACATAGCGCCTCTGGATGGTGCTCACTTCCTGTCCAGTTGCGATGTCACAGACCCCGTCACACATGCCAAGCTGTTGGAGCTTCTTCCCCACGGCAAGGCTCATGTCATCCTGAGCGACATGGCACCCAATGCCAGCGGTTTCAGAGAGATGGACCACGAGAGACTCATCACGATGTGTTTGTCTTTGGTAGACTTGGCTGAGAAAATTTTACAGCCCCAGGGTTCTCTGCTTTGTAAATACTGGGACGGACTCCTTGCTCATAAACTCCAGGAAACGCTCTCAAGTGCGTTCAGTACTGTTCGGACTTTAAAGCCTGATTCCAGCAGAAAAGACTCAGCTGAACGATATTTCCTCGCTAGAATGTACAGAAAGCCAATAAACTGACGTTTAATTCTTAAGTGTGTGCTTCGTTCAGTCTGAGCATGACGAAGGGGCTCTCTTAGTAGCTGTCATCAAAAGATGGCACTGTTGAGGCACCAGTAAGGCTGACTGCTCCAGGCACAGAAGCAAACACATTAAACACTGTGATGCTGGCTTTTAAGCCCTGCAAACTTAACACAGCAGCAGTGAATCAGTAATATGTAAACCTATGCAAGAATCAGTTTGATATTCCTCAAGAGCCCAATGCAGTGCTTCTCTGAAGTTATTGTTTGCCCCAAGTGTTTGTTCTACACACTCAGACTGGTATTTGCTTTGTTACACAAAGTCATCTACCAGTGGTGCTTATGCTAATAATCTGCACTGCCAGCCATGTAGAAATATGTAATAATTCTCTCACTGAGAGCTCACAGAGAGGGAAAAACTAATACATAAGAGTCAAACACAGTATGACTAACTGGAAGTGGGATGCAGCTCAAGTGTTATTGGGTTCTGACAGTGAAAACATGTCCATTTCCTGTGAAAATGTGATAAGCACAGTCATTTCAGGTTGTTTTCACAGATCTCCTTTAAATCACTGAGGTGAACGCTTTCATTTGTTTCAATTTTTCTTTTTACTTATCAAATAAAAACACATTTTGTAGTCATTTAGTGTCACAGTCTTGTCCTGACTTATAGCACCATTCACTATATATAGCCAGATGTATATACGATGTCAGTATCTTCTCTTCCCCTCTTGGTGCATTAGTTTTCATGTATGTACAAGCAACTATTATTTTTGTAGGGCACTTTATGCTTTTAGCCCAGTGACAGAAATAGATTGGGAACGACTTGCCACAAAGGTCTCCAGCTGGACACATACTTGGGATGTTGCTTTACCCTTTGGCCAAAAGGGCTCTGTCATGTACAAATGAGTGAATAACAATGAAATGCAACCATGCACAGAGGTTCAAAGGAGGAGGAGTTATTTCAGGCACCCCTGGTTCTAAAAGGGAAGAAATCCCCATTCATTTAAAAAAAAAAAAAAGAAAACAGATATGCAATTCACTGAATACTTCTACAGCTCGTATGTCTTTCATGGTTAAATAAATCAATACAAAAGATCTCATCTGTGTGGGCAAACATTTGGTTCTTTAGTAAAAATTATGGGTCAAGCCAGACGATAGCTTTAACTTCAGTGAAAGAAGTATTTTTCATTTGAATTCTGATTAAATTGTGGGTGGATTTGTAACAAATCTACCATAAAAATAAAGTGTTTTAAATTTTAAAGGTATATTAATCGCAGTCCTTAGTATTGCAGTAAAATAAAGCAAATGCAGTTTCTAGAGGGACAAAGAGCCTTGAGCGTCTCTGTTATGGTTTTGGGTAAAAAGTTTTGAAAGTTAGTCATTAACAATAGTTGAGTAATACAGTCAAAGACGCGTAACATTTAGAGGATGTGCATGTTGCCGTTTAGATCGTAAATCTGCAGGACAAAAATGTTGAGCCACTTCATATTTCTTAATGTCTCAAATGGGAACAATGATTTTTTTTCTGGTGAGTCCAGTCAAGTTCTTTTGTACTTTGGCAAATCTCAGTCTTTTCCCCCCTATTTTCCTTCCTTATGAAGGAATTCATGTCAGTCACCCTTCCACTGAGACCATTTGTGATGAAGCTTCAGTTGCAGTGGATGGATCATCTGAAGAACCAAATGCACCTCTCTGATCTTGGGTCAGAATCTTCTTAACAACACGACTATCAGATATTGTTTGTCCTCTACTTGTCCAGTTTACTCTTCTTCTTCTTTTTTTTCTTTTTTTTAAAGAACATAACACAAACCCTGCCAAGATGTGACATTTTCATCTAATAGTTTTTTGGGAGTCACCTTGTTGGTCAGAAAAAAAAAAAAAATTCAAACTGTTTTATCTTTGGCAAAAAAATGGGAATAAATAATGTTTTCTTGACAGGTTGTTTGTAACAAACTACCAAAAGTACATTTTAAAATTGACTATTTGCTTACTGTTACGAGTATCCACATCGTTGGTTCACTGATTTTGGTTTCGTTGGTTCTTAAATGATTTATAGGTCAGTGCTTTGGCTTAAACAAAACAAGACCAAAGAAATCTGGTGAGGTACAAGAATGAGAATGAGTGAAAAAACAGCCAACATCCAAAGAAAGAAAACTAAAAGACCTTTAGAAAGCCTGAAGAACTGTTGCAAAAGCAAAAGTACTTAAACAAAAATACAAAAAAGTCCGGCTCCTTGGAGAAAACAAAAAAGAGGCGTGGCTGGAGTCTGAATGAAATGCAACTGAATATGATTATTCAGTTACATTTCAGGCTTGCCTATTTCCCCAAATGTGTCTAATGCTGAATATATATCTGAATGTGTGTATATGTTGCAAGCGGTAGATGTAAATAATCTATTCCTTATGAAAATACAGTTCACCGAATGACTCACAAGCTTTTCTTGTTTTGAAATCAGTTTAGTCCTAAATTGTTTTGTTTTTTTCCAAGTCTGATCCTGCCATAAAAAGAAAATTAAAATCCTAATCGAGCTCAAATTTGCATTTATGCAGCAAAGAAAGAGATTGCTCACATGCATAAATTATTATGGCTGCTATCTGGCCTTTCTGTCTCAGGAGTGATGAGTAATACAGTGTGAACTGAAACATTCATGCCTCTTGGTAAAATTAACCGCATAGATGAGAGACTGACCCCTAAAGATGATTGCTCAGAATGAATGGAAGCAGCCATGCCTGTTGATGAAGCTGATAGTGCAAGATGTGAACAGATGACCAATTTTACTTCTCATTACTTGTTGATTATTCAACCCTTTGCTGTTTAGATTTAAATTATTTCCTAATTACTGTGGGATTTATGTAAATTCCATTGGACCTGAGTGTTTCGGCTCAGGATAAATGATGATTCATTCACAGGCTAATTCATTCTTCCCTGGACAGCTGCAGGTATGGTTGTAAATATTAGTAAATAAAGAGAGGAAAACAGAAAGCCCCGAATTTTGATATTCAGATCTGTCTGCTGAGATGTGGTAATTACCTTTACAATCTGCCACGCAACACCAGTTTTAACTGCTGTTTGTTATTGCTGCAAATGATTATATGGACTTTACTTTTGATCTACAATAACAACAAATTTCTATATGCAGTCATGGTGGAAAAAAAAATACACCCCGTTTCTGATCTATGTTTTACACATTAGGACCTTATATCTATCCTTAGCAGGTCTCAAGATTTGGAGCATTTAATCTCAGATGATCATCCCTCCATCACTGTGCTTGACAGGTGGTACAAAGTGTTTTTTTTTTGCCTATATGCTGCATTTGGTCTTTCACTAAATGTGATGCTGTGCATTATGTCCAAATATATTTATGTTGGTCTTGTCTGTCCAAAGGACATTGTTCAAGTAGTCTTGTGGTTTGTTTAGATGCAATTTTGCAAACCTTTGTCATGTTGCCGTGTTCTTTTTTGGATAGAAGTGGGTTTCTCTTGGCAACTAAGAAACACTTGCCAAGTCTTTCCAATTGTACTGTCATGAACTCTAACATTTAGCATGCTAACTGAGGCCTTAGATGTAGCTCTGGAGTTTTTTGCAATGTCTCTAAGGATTGTACGCTCTAACCTTGGGGTGAATTTGCCGGGGTCTCCGCTCACGGAAAGATTAGCATCTGCCTGGAATGTTTTGCACCTGTGAATAATCTTTGTCACTATAGAAGCCATAGGCTTCAAATTGTTTGGAAATGGCCTTATAACCCTTTCCAGATTGACAGGATGCAACAAGCGCTTCTTTCAGATCACTGCTGATGTATTTCCTCCTTGGTATTGTAATAATACACACCTGAATAGTCCAGAGCAGCAAACTGGCAAAACGTCTGATTTACAGACACTTGCTCATGAACAATTAATCAACTTCATTTGATGATTACCACCTTGCTGCTACTAACCCTCTTAATTCCCATGGAAGCGATAAGGGTGTGCAATTTTTTTTTTTTTTTTTTACATACTTCTGTGTTTTAGTTGAGTTTTTGTTAAATAATGAAACTGTACAATACATGTTTTATTTTCAATGTCAGGTTGTATTTGCCTAATTTTAAGACCTACTAAAGACTAGATATGATTTATTGTGTCCTGAAATGTAAACCTTTATTTAAAGAGGGTGTACTTGCACTTTACCTTGACTGTAAGACAAGAAGAAGAAATAATTGAAAAGGCAGAAGAAGAATATAATTAGCAGCTATTCAGTGTCATCCAGATAAAGAATTAATTGAAATTTCTGTTTATAAACTCTTAACTCTTTGTTACCTTTACTTTACATTATAAATAAAAATGTGTTCACATGAATAATAAATACATAAGCCTCTTCCTGTGTAATCTGATGTCATTTACTCTGGTGGCAAAAGAGTGTAGAGGAACCCCAATTAGAAAAGCCTGCAAATGATTTGAAAAGAGAATTGATGTCTTACCACACAGATTTGTTTTGTAAAAACTGTTTGAAATAACTCTGAATCTTTCTGAAAAAGACTTCCTTTTTGAATTTTGCTGTGTCCCACTAATAAAAACAAACATTGCCTCTAATATTAACACACTGGAACTCTCAAATTGGCAGGAAATTAAAGAAATGGAAATATCTTTTCTAACCATCGTGCCTTTCATTCCCTTGGCTGACCTGAGTTGCCAAAATGAATTGCTCGTCTGACAACATTCATCATTCCCAGTGCCTGTCCCTGAATGTTAGCAGACTGAGCCAAGCAGGCATTCACTGACGTAAAGTAATGAATACTATTATGATGATAATTTCATACCATCTTCACAGGGGGCGGAAAAAAAAAATCTGAAATCTGAGGGGCTGTATGAAGACCGCAACTCTTTTACTGGAAACACTTTCAGTTTGTGATGGCAAGCCATTTAATATAATGGAAATTTTCTGGTAAACAAGCGTGTTTCTAAGAATACGTGGGAGGGAAAATATTCTCCTCAGACATTATTTTTATAGTGCCTCATTGCCTCTCAGACAACCATAAATAAAAACAAAAACCACAAAAACTTACAGGTGTTTTGTGTCTGCTTCCCTGCCATTGTTATACAAAAGGACACATATCAGTGAATAATCTTGATCTTTGCTCATCAGGGGCTGCAGCAGTCCTGCAGAAAAATGTCAGGAACATTATAGCAAACAGGGTGAAGGTTGGATGTGGTACGAGGGTTAAAGAGACACAGGCTAAACAAAGCATGGTCTACGTTTGTAACCCCATATCTACTGACATTTACGGGGCAGAGCGGAAAAGGGAAACCGAGAGATTAAAAACTGTGAACTAACTTTGTGTTAAGATTTTTGCAAGTGTGGCTGTTTTCAGGTGATTTGTGAGACTTGGTTAGTAAACTAATGTGTGATAAAAGAGTGCAGAGAAGGAGAAGATGGCGATCAAATATTGTTATCACAGTCCTATTGATAAGCTTTGGTTTCTGTGCTGCAAAAACTCAAAATTGTACCAAGTATATTTGTCTTATGTCTAGTCAAAATATCTCATCACTCTTAAAATAAGACACAATCAGGTAAAGAGTAACATTTCAGTCAGCTATACGAACTTATTTTAAGACAGTGAATCTTGAAAGTAGAAAATTGTCACTGTTCCATTGTCAGATTTTGTCACTTAATACAAGATATTTTTGCTTGAAATAAGTGCAAAAAGAAATCTGCCAATGGAACAAGTAAAAAATTTTCTCATTTCAAGATTCACTGTCTTAAAACAGGTTCATATATCTTACTGAAATTTCACTTTTTAGCTGATTGTGTCTTATTTTAAGTGTAATGAGATATTTTTGACTAGAAATAAGACAAATATAATTGGCAAGCTTTTAAGTTTTTGCAGTGATGTTTTCAATTCTTTGCTTTTTTCCCATTTCCCTATGTATTTAAGGGTGTTTCCCTTTTCTATGCTCCCACTGGTTTTGTCTTACTGCTTTTGTAAGACATATAGTCCAGAAAAATGTCCTCCTAAATCCTTTTCCTAATCACTTTTCCTTCACCTCAGTGGAAAATGTCATGAAAAGGTGAGAAACAGAATTTATAAGAACTTAGGAAATGCAAAGTATGTGGACAATTTGACTGCACTTGCACTAGGACTGCTTAACAATGTGATGATGTCTGGACTACTGAATGCAGATCTTAGGTTTCATGTAGGCTCAATCAATAAGAAGATCACTTCATTCCAAAAATTTAAAGTAAAATATTGTCTAAAAATGTAATATAATTGTGTTTAATTGTGTTTTCTGCTGGAGACCGGGTCATCTTGGATAGGTGATGGAGGGGAGCAGGCAATTTTATTTTGCTAACAGAAACCTTCAAGAAAAAGGGGGAAAGGAGTTACCCTGGATCAGTCTCCAGCAGAAAACACAATTAAACACAATTATATTACATTTTTCAAGTTCATTTTATGACAATCCTAAAGACTGAAAATATAAGAATGGACATAAGTAAGGCCAACTGAACTATAGCAAAACTTAAGAGCATTTTGATCAGTTAATGTAGCTCATAATATTGATTTAGAGAGCTTCTATAATGCAAGATCATTTCTTGATAAGAAGCAGATTTGATCACAGCAGTGTATTGTTTGTAGTTAACCTTTAACCTGATCCAATGATGGATCCTTCCTTATTATTTAGAGAAATCAAACAATATAACTGTCAAAGAGATTTTTCCAGGTCACTTCACTCGGTTAGTAGGGTCCCTCTGCAAATTTAATCATCTGACTGTACCCTTCGTCTCCCTTTCAGTTTAGTTCTCATTTTATTTTGATGAGTAGTCCCTCATTTGGTTTTCTTTGTTTTTACTTCCCAACTTATTTCCACCATTGCTGTGTCTGATAACCTGTGCCTTATTACCCTTTCTTCATTAGATGTATTTAGTCTGTGTCTGTTCTGTTGTTAGGATTCCCACTTTCAGCTTTCACGTCCTCCTTTGGCTTCTTATATGATTTGTATCTCGTATGCAGTAAAAAAAAGATGAATACGTTTTTCTTAATAGTTATCAAACTGCCTTTTCATACCTACTATTCTGTCGTGGTTGTTGCCAATTATGTTTATACTTTGAATATTACATAATGTCCACATCTCCCACTAACATAATGTCTGCACTACTGTTGCACTTGCTGCTTTTTATAGGCAGCACTCTGTAAACTGATAACTGCAACATTTACTCTAAGAGGTCTGAGCTGATGAAACATTATGTTAAAAAATGGCTGCTCTTTAAAAAAAATACGCCCTTTGACGTTTAGATTTAAATCCACTGGAGCTCTGGAATAATAATGCTTCATTATTACCGTCAGCTATCTTTTGAAGACTGAACGTCACTTATCAGTCTTTGCAAACACTTCAAGCATTTGAAATTGTTAGATCTTAACATCAAGTTCCCCGTGAATCAGCTAAAGAGTATATATAATTTGATTTCCTTTGGTTTTTCTTTGTGAAGCTCTCCTCCATGTCTAATCACTTTGTATCATTTAAAACTTTTCACAGTTTTACTAAAATAGGTTAAGAAAAGTTATAGAAATAACACTAATATATATTTACAGATATTAAATTATAAAAAAAATATACATATAGGACTTTAACTCTTGAATGAAAATTCAAAATAACAAACATCAAAGGACTGACTAGTTCGATTAGGTACATCTGTTGACTGAAGGTCACGCAGTTGAAATATGACTCAAAATCTTGCATTAGACTGTAAATCCTCTCTTTCTTCCCTGATCTCCAAATCCCACTGTAGAAGATCTCTGGTAAACTCAAACCCAAGAAATATCTCATTTCTCTTGGCAGTGTTAATATTAATTTAACTAAAAAACGATATCATTCGTTGTTCTTTTATATAATAATTGTGTTCCATTTAATACTGAACAAATGTCTGTTCCTGAATGATCATAGTCTTAAATCAGCATGCTGCCTGGATCCTTGAAATAAAGTCATGCGAATATGATCTGAATTTTTTCACCACTAAATTTGTAACGATATTGGGAATGTTGGTGGATTTCCAGACCAATGTTGGAGAAAATCCAAAACAACTTGATTGTGATTATTAGAAAACTAGATAGGCAGCAGTGTTCTTTTTGGAGAGCTCTTGCTTCTCCTTGCAGCCATGCCAAGGACACCATTGTTGTTCAGTGTTCTCCTGATGGTGGACTTGTGAACATGGACAGTGTGAGACAGGATTTATTAGAAATTACCCTTTTGACTTTAAAGGCTTTAAAGGAATTTCACTGATTTGTACACAGTGTGTCTTACTGTGGAATTGTGTCATGATTCGCACATTGTCCCCCCCCCCGAAGAACTCCTAAATCTTAAATAAATAAATCTTATTTTTCTGATGATTATAATTCACTTCAGATATATTTATTGTGAAGATCATTGATCCTGGTTCTTTGAATAAAACCATTGCACACACTCGTGCCTGATTGTCATTCCACTGACTGAGACAACTGGATTCTTATTTCTCTTGCAGTTTTCCTGCCAATCCTCAGGATCCACATATTTTCCCCCTCTCCCCTCTGTAAAAACTGTTAATGTCTTAAAAAAATATACAGCTAAGTGCAATATTTCCTTTGGTTCAGTTGAGTTCTTTTATTTTAATTTCACTGCATGTGTTAAAATCAGTTTGTGTTAGGTCAGTATTTATACAGAAATATAAACTTTAAGGTTTTTTTTTTAATTGAAAGAAATGTTACAAGAAATATCTGTGGCCAGATTTGACAAAATCCTCAGTCTACTATGGACCACTGATTATTTCTTATTTCAGGCTAAACAAATATACTTTATTTTAATTGACATGTTGTTTTTATGCCATAATTTGCCATTTTCCCCATTTAAATATTTTAGAAACAAATTATTTTTGCTGCAGAATCCTTATGCTGAATCAACATTTTATAGACTATGCAAAAAAAAAAGAAAAAGGTGCTGCGAAAATGTAAACAAAATCTGATTGAACATAGAAACATGGTGCATGGAACATATCAAATTCAAATGCTTACACTGAAAAAAAAATTAACCATTTAAAGAACAAAAAGTTAACTTTAATTTTGATGGCAAGAACATGTCTTTATAAAAGTTGGGGCTGTGCCATTTTTTACCACAGAGTATCATCCTCTTTCCTTTTAAAAACAGTCTACAAATGCCTGAGAACTAAAAAGATCAGTTTCTGGACTGTTGGGAAGGGGATGTTCTCTTATTCTTATCTGACATTGGATTCTAGCAGCTAAAGAGTCTTAGAGATCTTCTTCGTTGTATTTTTCATTTGATGCTGTATCAAATGCTTCCAACTAGTGAACAGTCTGGACTACAGGCAGACCAGTCCAGAACCTGGACTCTTCTACTATGAAGCCACACTGTTGTAATATATGCAAAATAAGATAAGATAACCTTTATTAGTCCCACAGGTGGGAAATTTGTTTCGTTACAACAAAAGTGCAAAGTTATATAGCAGAAATTAGAAGACACTGGAATAGAATACAATAAAATACAATATAGAATAGAATAAAATAGAATAATATATACAATTGAATAAAATAGAATACAAATGCTATATACAACTGAGTAAGATAATACAAAAGTACAAAATGCATTTTGGCATTGTTTTGGTGAAATACCCAAGGCCTTCCCCAAAAAAGATCTCATCTGGGTGAAAGCATCTGTTACCCTAAAACCAGTAAATACTAATAGTGCCTTTTAAGATGCGTGGGCTGAAAACTGCATAGGCACTAATGCACCCCCGTACTATCAGAGATGCAGCACCGATAGCAGTCTGGATGGTCCCTCTTCTCTTTGGTCTGAAGAATGTGGCACTCATATTGTCTCCCTAAAATTTTGAGGCAAAGCAGTTTTCCACTTTGACTTTCTGCTTTTAAATAAACGTTGGCCCAAAGAAAGACGGTGGTGTTTCAGATTCGTGTTCACATTTTTTTTCCATCGTGCAGCTTTAACCCTAATTTGTTCCTCAGCCCATGCATGTTGTTAATGCAGTGCCCCCTGAGGTCATCTAATATTTATTTTTGGTCTTGTCCCTCACAGAGAAAGATTTCTCTCGATTCTTCTTTTGATGATATTGTTTACTATAGATGAGATATTCAAAGTTTTTTCAGTTTTCTGTTCTGAAATTGTTTTAAAAGTTATAAATGCAGTTTTTTTTTTTTTTGCTGATCGGTGAACCTCTGCCTCTCTATGATGCCTCTCCCAATTGCCAGTTAACCTAATTAGTTGCAAAATTTTCTTTGAGCTGTTTCTTTTACTTTTCTAGCCTTGTGTTGCTAGTTAACTTAACATATTTTATTTAAATTTAATTAACATATTTTTAACATATTATTAACACATTAACTTTATGTTTTAGACAGCATAACAGCTTTTTGGAACTGAGGTTGTAAGTAGTTACTCTCTGCAAACAGCAGAATTATGAAATCCAAGATTAAATTTTCTTTTCTTTTCCAGTTAATTAACTTACCATGGGACAGGTGGGGAGCTATCTTCTGGGGATCGTGTAGCCAGTCTGCTTGCTGGTGAATAGACAAATGAGAAAATACAAGTGGGATTGAAGCCTGGGTTAAAGACAGATGGTGCAATGGCAAATTGTATGACATCTTACTTCATGTAACTTTGACCAGACAGAGGCACTTAATTTATTTTAATTCCAGCTTATGAAATATAGAAGGAGCTCCTTTGTACAAGAATTTATTACACCACACTTTATTGCTTGCAGATACACATTTTCTCGCAGCTGGTTAATATTGTTTCATTTAATGCTAAAAAATGTTTCAGTGGATCAGGCAATATTCCCATTGTGTTACAGCTTATGTAAGTCTGCTTAGCAGTAGTTATATAAATTAAGAATGTTTATCAAATCTGAGCCTTTGAAGAAAAGTCCACCCATTTAGCAACTCAGGTAATGACTTTAAGCCCACTGGATTAGTTAGTAAGGGAGAGATGAAGCAAGGGGATCTTCTGGAGTGGGCATGCTCATTAATTTTTCTAGAGATGCTGAAGGCAGGACTTCACGTGGTTGTACAGTGAGCTCCCCTTGGGTTCATGTCAGCGCTGTACTGAGAGCTGGTTGTACAACCAGAGGCGCTGTGTTGGGTTTTGTTTTTCTCAAGCAGAATGAAAAACGGGTCCGATGAGGTGTCTGCAGGCTCCAGCAGTGCTCTACTGGTTGTTATGGTTGACTTGTCTCATTTCTGGAAGGTGCAAAACTTCACCTATTGGGGGAGTTGTCATTCTATCAGCAGGAGAGGAAGATAACACTTTTGGCAAGGCATCTAACATTCTTTCAGAGAGGAGAGCAGCAGGAGGTTGATGAATGTAGAGGAAAAAACATGTCCTCATTGTTATGCAAGAGGACTGAATTATAGTTGTTATAGATACTGCATTTGGTTGATTCAAGCTGTGAATTTAAATATTCATATAATTTGCAATGATCTTGTGTTAACTTGAAGCACTATCCAATTTCAGGACAGTGCATCAGTATCAGTGTTGACATACAATAAGCTATGAAAATAAACATTGCGTCACTCATACACGGATACAAAAGCTAAAATCCAGGCCGTTATTTATGTTTTGTTCACGTTTTCTTTTTTACCATTTGACGCATATATATTTCTGCAGTATCGCACAGAAATGATTCCAGTGTTTGTCTCCAGAGGAAACAATCAGCTGGGATTTGTGTGTTTACAGTGGATGTTGCGGAATGTTTCTTTTTTTTTTTGCCTTCATGCCACAGGAACTTGCAAAAAAAAGCTTTGAAGTGAACCATTTAGAGGCTGCTAATGAAACACTCATCAATGCTAATCTCCATATGAGTGCTTTAAGAAACACCAAGGAAAAGATGTCTCATGTCAGCTTATTTCTCTATATGAGGTGTTTGAACACAAGTTATTCAAGAATACTGCATCGATACAATTGGTATGAAAACTAGCAAAGAAATAAGTTCTTTAAAAGATGGATGTGCATGGCAACCGAGGTCGCGTCAGGTTGTTTGGTCAGGAAGTGGAGAGAGGTGAGGGGTGGCCTGATGAAGCAACGAGCAGCAGCTGAGTCCCATTAACTCTCCATATCTGTCCCCGTCCTTCAGCACAGTTACAACCTATTCCCACTGCTTCGCCATATGGTGGCTTCATCTTTTGCTGTATGGGCTTTATTTCATGAAAATAATCTTTTGCCGCCGTCCTCCTCTTTTCATTTCTTTTCGGGTGCAGGAGAGGCTCAGCAGGAGACGTTTCGAAAACTTCTCCAATTGTGACAAGACTCGCCTACCCCTGCAGGATGAGCAATCCTTTTGTTTCCCATTTTATTGTTCTGATTTTGTCTCAGAATTGCTCTATCATCCGTTTTCCTCCGCTCGCTGGTAAATGAATGAACCTCTCTGGCTATGTCCTTTGGTTGGGTGAAATGAAAGAGGAAAGAAAGAGCAAAAGTTCAGGAAAAAGAAAGAAAAAACATCCCTCTGGTGTTTTGGGCTTGCTGCTGTGCACCTCTTTTCCTGTCGGCATCATGGTAGTTTTACTAGGTTTGGCTTAGGTTGCTAAGTTGAGTAGGAAGGGAATAAGATTAAACTGAAAAAGAAGAGTAAAAAGCAGCTGAGTGACTTTTAAAAAAAAAATCTTCTGTGCACATAAGTTTATGAAGACTGATGCTTAGTTTCAAGTTCATACTAATTCTATTCCCTGTATGCTCCCTCACAGTGCAGAGGGAGCAGAGAATGATTTTGCACACTTTAACAAAGCATAAGTGTTCCGAAGCATTTTCACCGTCAAACAATGTTGCATGTGACTCAAATGCCAATTTTGCAAAGCGACCGAGAATAAAACATCAAAATATTGTCTATAAAATTTCAGTTACTTTTTTTTTTTCCTTTTTTGTCTGACTTTTTTTGAGGTGTTTCACCACCACCCACAGTGTTTTATGTCTTCTTCTGTTGGCGCTCTTCCATTTGCTTTGTGTGGGAGAATATTCTGCATCAACTGCTCTTAAATCTCCTGTATTTAGTAGGCATAATGTCTCTTTTGAATATTCTTTATTTTGTTATTTCCGTGGTAGGGATTCAGTGTCATTATGCAGTATAGATTTTTAGGGCACAACCTTATGCATCATTGCCTGTGTTATACTTTATCGCACACCTGGAGTCTGAGTCATTTACTCAATCTTCCTACACAGTTAAAGCAGTGTGTGTCAGATGTTATCATTACAAACTTTACAGTTTTAAAGATATTTACTGTGGAAAAGTCTCAGATCACTTCTAATGTCTTTATATTTTGCTTCCAAGAAGCCAGGTGTTTCTTTTTTTTTCCAGAATTGTACATACTGCATTTTTGTCTTATATTACTTTATTTCCATTCATGTTTGCATGTTTCAATACATTGCTCCTTCAAAGCAAAATTTGAGTGGATGACACAAAACTTTTACACAGTACTGTATGTGCTTGTATTTTTTTTCTATATTTCTGTTGTTTGCCAAGAACTAGAACAGTACAAGACAGAAGATGTTATTTTTCTGAATTAGAGGTTTTTAAGGTGTAATCCTGAACTCAGGGGGAAGCAGGGCAAGTTACATCGCCCCAACCTCCATCACCACAGAGTTATAACTACATATTTAGGACTCTTAAAAGGCAATTATGTTCACATCCGTGACATATTGATTTATAAATATGTCTTCATCTTATTCACTAAGCATAACATGAGCAATCAAAAGACCTTCTGCTGCAAGTTTTATTCACACAGTCACACACTTCTACCTGTATGTGCAAATATAGATATTTGGCATCGTTACGTCCCCACAAATGAGGTCTAGGGGTTTGTGGGGACCGGAAACTAATGGGTCTAGAACAGAATGTAAGGAAAACAGACAGAGGTGTTTAACAAATAATATAGTTTTTATTATAGATAGTCTTAACATAAAGAGTCGGCAATGCCGCTTTATTAATAAAAACAAAAGAAAGCAACCAATCAACTAAAGAAGGAGACACTTCCAAGGGCCCACAGGCCCACCCTGTAACTAGCAGCAGCAGCAGCAAGCTCTACTGCTACTGCTGCTGCGGTTGCGGTTATTGAGGCCTACAAGCTCACACCACAGGCTGGACAATCACACAACGGGGCCTTTCCATCACCTGAAACACATTCTAGAGACACAAGAGAAACCACCCTCCATCACACCCAGTTCATCCCCAGCTTATATAACCTCAGAGAGGCGATTGCTTACTGGGTCCAGGTACCAAACGAGGGTAACGAACAGCAGCTGCATCCTACAGCGAGGGCAAAGGGGTGGAGCAAGAGAGGAGAAGGCAGAGAGAGAACACCAGCAGACCCACACAAGGGCAGATTCAGGAGCCCCTGCTAGGGCCGTAAGTGGTATCTATCGCAAAATAGTGGTATTAGGGTTTTCCTGGTGAAAAGAAGGCGACTGCACTTCCTTATTTCTGTTTGTGAAGACATTTCACCTTCACAATTCCTTTGTGAGGAAAACCCACTAAGTGTTAAATATCTTGGACTCTTCACCAATTTCTTCATGAACAAAAAAAGTCCCAAATATTCCGTTGTCTTCTCTTCTGGCAACTGGGCTTTTTAGTTTAGAAGGCTTTTTTACCTTATGGTCATTCTAGTGATGAGCTTTGGTTTTGTCTGTGAAGGTTCTCAGTCATCCAGGTCATCGTAGTCTAAGGAGCTGTAAGGAAAAGGCGTCTGGACTTCTTT
Organism: Hemichromis elongatus; assembly: GCA_015108515.1. NCBI lineage: Eukaryota > Metazoa > Chordata > Actinopteri > Cichliformes > Cichlidae > Hemichromis > Hemichromis elongatus. The sequence goes on along the minus strand of VUQR01010987.1, from coordinate 333 downwards.
AGGTTGCTTGAAGACGTTTCACCTCTCATCCGAGAAGCTTCTTCAGTTCTAGGGTCAAATGGTGGAGAGTCCCATATTTAAGCCTTGTGGGAGTGTCCCTTGTAGAGGAACAATGGGCCTCCTACTGATCCTCTGCCTAATCACACGAGGTGTGAAAACGGGTGCGGGTCTCAATCAGCCATGGTTTCAGGTGAACTCATTGTGACAGCATTGTGGCACAGCATTGTGGCACAGCATAGAAGAGCCACCTCTACGGGACAAGACTCTGCCGTCCATCTGCATCTAAAGGACAAAGGTCACTCTTTTGAGGATGCTAATGTTCACATTTTGGAC
>VUQR01010985.1:32715-44496 GCA_015108515.1 Hemichromis elongatus | reverse complement strand
TGAAAGAAGGGAGCCAAACGTGTATTTTTTGACATTTAACTGAAGACTGCTTTTCTCTTCTAGCGCCATTCTACGTGATGAGATAAAGTATGTGCACACAGACGCCGACCTCCTCGCCATGGAAAAGGCAGCCAGAGGGAAGAAAGAAATTGTGCTTGGTTACGTTTGCAGTCTGGGAACTCAAGGTATGGGAAGGAGGACAGGAAGGATAGTCGTTAAAGTAAGGCTGGGCAATTCACTGAAAAGGAATCAAAACTGACATTCATAATCTTGCGTCTGCTTTTTTTTGTTTCTTTGTTTTTCATTTCTGTTAATACTTCCCTGATTATGTGCTGTCCCATATAAAACATGCTACCGTTTGTGTCGTCACATGACTCTGAGTGTAACTCGAACACTAAGCCGACTGTAAAACCAAGCCCTAAATTAAAGGTGGTAAAGTTTTTAGTAGCTATTCATAGGTTTGATTGTACTTTGTAAGACACAAATTGTCCTCTTGCTTGAGTAAATGTATCGTCTTTGCTTGTTTTTTCTTAAGAGCACAGATCAATTATGGAGACGGCCTATGTGTATGGATCCAAATATCAGTTTATTCTCATAACAGGAGGACCCGTGTTGAAGCACCTCGGGTATGTTCTTTTTGCCCTTTCTTTGTGAACAGAGCAGGCGTCAGTGACGACACTTACCTGTACCTGGGAAGTTTTCACAGCGCTTCACTTGTTTAACATCTAGCCATGTTATAGCCTTCTTCCAAGCTGGATTAAATTCATGTTTCACCTAAAAAAATATGACAGACAGTAGCCCGTAATGACAAAGTAACAGTAGTTTTCTTGAATTTCTTGTAAATGTATTAAAAAATTTAAAAAAACACAAAATCTACCTTTAGTAAATTGCACAAACAAACTAAGCCACAAAGGTCAAGGAAATGTCTGTTGATCTCTGATGCAGGATTGTATCAAGGCACAGATCTGGGGGAAAGTCCCAATGAACACAGAGGGATCAGGGTAGAAGGGACTTAGTAAGGGAGGTGACCATGAACACAATGGTCACTCTGACAGAGCTCTAGGAGAAGGACAGAAGGACAAGCACTTATGGAGCACTCCACTAATCAGGCACCGGAAACAAAATTGTCTGGTCTGATGAAACAAGGACTGAGCTTTGAATTTGGCCTGAATACTGTGCCTCATGTCTGAAGGGAAGCAGGCACCACTCATCACCAGGCCAATACCATCCCTACAGGGAAGCATGGTGGTGCCGGTATCATGCTCTATGAATGTTTTTTTGGAGCAAGAACTGGGGGACCAACAATGTACAGAGACATCCTTGATGATAACCTGCTGGGTAAAGCTCTGTCTTCCAACACTACAACAACCTAAGCACACAGGCAAGATAACAAAGAAGTGGCACTGGGACCAGCCTGTGAATACCTATGAGGGGCCCGGCCAGAGCTCAGACCCGATTAACCCACCAACGCTCCCCATCCTGCCCGATTGAGCTTGATGCAAATGAGAAACTACCCAAAAAAAGTGTTTCTTGTAAAATCATACTCAAAAATACTTGAGGCTGTAATTTTGCCAAAGGTGCTCCAGCAAAGTATTGAGCAAAGGCTGTAAAAAATCATGTACATTTAATGCATTTGCAAAAATAGGAATCAAACGTTTTTTTCTTTGTCATTATCGGGGATGGTGAGTAGAATTTTTCAGGTGACGAGTGAATTGAATCCAGCTTGGAATAAGGCTGTAACATGACAAAATGTGGAACGAGTGAAGCGCTTTGAACACCTTCTAGATGCACCTTATAGCAATGATTAGGTAAAACACAACATAGAAAAGAACAAGCTGAGGTTGAGGCTCGTTGAAATGCGGCCAACAGCTGTGCAGCACATGTAGTTCAAGCTATTGTAGCTCGTGTGACATTTACTGAAAGTTTAAGATGACGGCTGATGTGGCCGCTGTGGCCTTGTGACCTCAGAGATACATGCTCAAAAAGTCAAACCCACATGGCTGTGAAAACCAAAGGTACTGTAAGTCAAAATGAGCCTGGGCATGTTAAAAGCACGTTTTGAATTTGAACACCAGTTGTCCCACTAAGGGGGCACATTAGAGTTGTTCAACATGTAAGTCAACCAAAGGTCTCCAAGTTTAACTATCACTGGTAGTTTCTTTCTGCTAAACAGACAAATGCCATGACCGGACAGTATGAATGTGTTTGATGTTAGTCCGTGTTTTAGAAAGTTGTTTCTGTGCGTCTTTCAGTGTAAACGAATCGTCTCCTTCGTCTCGAGTGTGGTTCCTCCACTGCAGAGTTCACAGTGGGTTCCTGACCCCGATGACCTCTGAGCACTGCCCTTTGACCCGGATGAGGAAACCCCTGTCCACCTTAAGCCTCCACTCCTTCCTGCAGCTCATGGAGGCTCCACTAGTGGTAAGCTGTTGAAATATTATAATCAGTTAAACTTAAAGTCACTTTTCCTAAAAAAAAATTATGGTACAGACTTAACAGCTGGGCTGCAGGATCTGACCGACATACATGCTGCTCACTGAAAGGATTACTTTGTAAATTCACGCTAAATTTATCAGGTTGTTTGGCCTATAAAATGTCATCAAGCTGTTGGAGTTGTGTAAACAGAGTGATATACCACAAAGGAAGTTCATGGTTCAGTTTTCTTTGTCAGCCTTGCTTTCTGCTTTAGGTTCAGCGTGTGTGCTTGTTTGGTGATACAGATCTATGCAAATAAGACAAGACGGCGGTGCTGCAGAAGGTTGTCAGTCTTCTCAATTTCTGATCTTCACAAACATGAAAAAAAAAAATACTGTCTTGAGTTGTATAAGTGTTTAATTTCTCTCATTCTTGCTGTTTGTTTCTAATGTGACAGCTGCACATCAGCGCTCTGACACCTCAGATACATTTAAATAGTTAGTCAGTGTGTTCACTCTCCCACAAGCTCATAGAGGAAACATGGAGAACACTTTATTTTGTCGCCAGGACAAAGTGAAGTTTATTTTAGTAAATGAAGATTATTGGCAAGAAGTGGCCAACAGATGTAACTGATCACTTTTCTAATCTAATCTCTGTTAGGTGCAATTCCAGCTGCTGTAACTCTTTGGCTGGGCTTCAGTCAGTGGGATTAGTGAAGTATGGCTTAACAAGTTTCATGTATAAAGGGTATTTCTTCAGCACAGAATCTTTCCAGCTCTAAAGAAGGGATGTCCCTACCATAGTAGACCGAATTGGACACGTTGGCAGGCCATTTCTAGCCCCCGGGCCTCATAGTAGGCATCATTGCTCTAAAATATATTTTAAATGAAAGATTCAGTGAAAAGCTGGGCTTCAAGCTGATTTATGTGTTCAGCATAATCAACCACAGTGATTTAGCCAGGGTAATAACTGAAAACTTAACTTTGACCTTATTATCGCTTCTTAACCTGTTAAACTCAGCAGTCCTAAACAAAACATCAAGATCAAAAAGATACTCAGGAGTTCAGTCATTAAGAAGCAACAAATAATGCAAAGACAAAACTTCTGATGTGTCTCTAAGTGGAGATTTTGCTGATGTGGTTAGGGAACATGAGAAACAGGAGACCACAGCCACCTGTTCTCTTTGTTTGCAGTAGTCACATATCGTGACGTTTCCTTCAGTTACCTGCAGGCTAACGTTTCTGAGGTGTGAATAAAAGTGGGACTCAGAAGTCAAGTCAATTCAATTTTATTTACACAGGTGCTTATCATAACAAGTGCTTAGTATTGTAAGATAAAGATCCTCCAGTAATACAGAGAAACCCCCCACGAGCAAGCACTTGGCGACAGCAGGAAGGAAAAACTCCCTTTTAACAGGAAAACAGCATATTAGATCATGTGGTTATTGCGCTGTAATTATAGCTGTGTTTCGTAAGGAGATCTTTAGAAAAAAGTAAAGTACAACTTACCAAAGAAAAAAGTTACCATGCTGTAAAAAACTGTTTCAGTTTTATTTTTGTGTTTTGCACAAAAGAGTCACCTTACCGCCATGAGTAGAATCTTTTAACACTTTGTCTCTTGCTCACCAGACCGAGGTGTATGAAGACCCCTCCTCAGTCCAGCCCCCCCAGTTCCCCTACCAGCAGACTCCCCAGGTCTTCCTCTTCTCTCATCCTGCAACTGAGCACCTGGACCTGTATACAGCCACCACGCTGTCCTGGAGACTACGAGGCCTCGCCCTACTGCTGCTTGTACACAGGTGTGCATCAGCTCCAGCTACGCGTACGAGCATGGACATGAAGACATTGGGAACATTTGTTTTATGGGTTTGTGTGTTTCTAGGCAGAGCCCTGCAGTGAAAACCCCTGATGAGTACAATGCTGCTTACAGGCTGCCCGAGAAGGTGTGACACTAACACAGCACAAGCTAATACACAGAATTGCAATACTTGTTTTGCTTACCCTCGTTCTTTTTGTGTGTGTGTGCACCTCCAGAGTTTAGAAGTAAAGTATTTGACCTTAAACAGCCTGGATGAGGTGTTGGTGCTGTTCGCAGATCAAGAAACGGATGAAGAGCAGGAGGAGGACGATGATGATGAGGACAACGAAGCGGAGGATGACGAGGAGGAAGATTCACATTTTGGTAAACGGGCACAAGAGTGACAGTTGAAACAGAAGGAAGAATGAGAACAGGAGTTCATGTTTTTTTTTAAATTTCTGTGTCTGCATCTGTCTCCAGGCAAACTGGATGATGAAATTGCAGCGGCAGTATTTGAAAACAGAGGAACCTTACTGGACATGGACTCAGTTACCCAACTGACATCTGAAAACTTTCACAGTGCAGTAGCACAGCGTAGCCTCACAGCGGTGCTCTTCTACCTCAAATGTAAGACAGAGTCACTGCTTGAGAAGCGTCTTGGCACTTTAGAAGTTAATATAACTCCAAATTCAGTATTTACCAGGACAGAGAAACTACATGTATAGAATGATCAGACAAATCTGATATAAAAACTATAAAAAATGTTTACTTCCAACAGTCTTCTAAAAGCCTTTTTTCCTTCCCTGGAAGGTATACTTCTGCCACCGTGTTTGCTGTTTTGGAATTCTCACATAAATTTAAGTCTAGGAGACTTTGAGCGACATCTCTTTTGTATAATGTCTGTTGTATGACTCAAGCATACTTTATGTTAAAAAACAAAACAAAAAACGTTTCCCTCTTGAACTGGAAAAGTTAGTTAGTTGCGGTTTCTGTTTTCTCCCACCAGGGGATGCTGTTTCAATGGCATTTCTCAGCTCCTTCATTGAAGTTGCAGAGAGACTTGCAGGTAAACAAAAAGTTTCCACATTTTAAAAAAAAACTTTTTTAACAGAGGAAAATACAGAGATCAGTATTTGAATGGCAGTACCTTGTTAATTGTGACTACTATTACCATGCTTTACAAAAGATGAAATTCCCTTGTGAACCAACATACAGTGTTCTAAACCCATGTAATGAATGAATTGCTCTTTTGTCTTAACTATAAAGGGTTTTCCTCTAGGCAGACATAATATTCAGGCCTCATTTGCACTTATTTCAAAACTTGGTTAATAGCAACAATGTCTACAAAAAACTAGGATGCACAGAAAACCACTGCATGTGTCATCTGGACTAACTTATTTTTAGTAAGAAAGCTAAGAAGTGACCATTTGATTCACAGCATAACATATATGTTGCAGTGTAATCAAGTGTTCACTCATCATCAGATGATTTGCTCTCACTGACCTTAAGATTCAAAGGTCAATGGAGTTCAGATGAGTGTGGTCGACTGCGGCGAATGGACCGACCTCTGTGCCGCTCAGCTGGGCAGTGCCGTCCCCTTCCAGCCAATCACTGCCTTTCCCAGTGTCTTGCTTCTCCACCCCCAGGATCCGGCTCAGCCCTTCAGAGGAATGCTGGGTAGTGAGGCACTACATCGCTTCATCATGATGTGAGAAAACATGAACATAACAGTGAAGTATAAATGTGTATATATATACTTTAACCCTAAAACCAAGCTGTCAATACTTAACCCTCCGACTGAGCAGTTCTCAAGGTTCTCAATATGCAGTATATAATCTTGCCATTCTGCCCTGCACCAGCCCAGTCCGTCACAAAGAGGGCAGCCTCAACAACAAAACCACTACCAAAGCAAATTCATCCGTGCAGGATGTTTGATTTGGCATCATTACAGATAAATATTTCCAGAGAGCACAACCAGTGCAACAAAGTGAAGGAAAATACGATAAAGTCATAACGCTGCAATTAAAGAACTGGTGGTGGTCAGAGGGCCCGGTGGCGCCAGTGTCTGGCCGCTTCGCCTCTGTCAGTGCACCCCAGGGCGGCTGTGGCTACAATGTAGCTTGCCATCACCAGTGTGTGAATGGGTGTGTGAATGGGTGGATGACTGAATGTAGTGTAAAGCGCTTTGGGGTCCATAGGGACTAAGTAAACAGGCCATTTACCATTTAAACAAAGTGTGATGTGCTGCCCGTGCCATTATTTTACCCTCTGAAATGGGAAGACTGAGTGATTTTACTGATGCCTGATCATGTTTTGTATTACTGAGGAGAATTTCCACGGGCACAGCTAGATTTCTGAGCCTTTAACCTCAATCCAATCTAAATCAAGGACTGATGAAGGTATGGAGATAGTAGCCAGTGTACATGTTACTATCCTTTCCCATTAACTTAAAATTTATTTGGAGCAGTGTTTAATTTTGTAGTTTTTTTAATGTCAGCCTACCTACATGTACACATGAATATTTTATTTTTTTAAACCAGAAGCCGTGCAGCTTCTCCTGTTCATCTGTCCACTCAAGAGGAAGCACAATCATTCCTTGTCGAAGTGCCTCACCCTGAGCTAGCGGGGTACAAACTTGACAGGGTTGTGGGATTGTTTGAGACCCAGACACAAACAGGTAAGAGGTTGTAATTGTGCATTGTTGCACTTTCAGAAAGACATCTACTGTGATGAAGCCTACTCCCCACAGCTGTAAATGTTATCAGGAAATGATCCGACAAGAGAGCGTTTTCAGGAAATACTGTTAAATGTTCAGTTTCTATGCCATATGTTAAAACAAGATCTATCGCAGGGGTCCCCAACTCCAGGCCTCGAGGGCCGGCGTCTTGCAGGTTTTAGAGGTTTCCTTGAACCATCACAGCTGATTTAAATGGCTAAATGACCTCCTCAACATGTCCTAAAGTTCTCCAGAGGCCTGGTACTAAACTAATCATGTGATTTAGGTGTGTTGACCCAGGATGAGATTGGGTTGAGTTGGGAACCCCTGATCTAGAGTGTGATTAAAGTGGTGGGTGGGTTCTTTTACATTTTGAGAGAAGCCAGTTTAGTCTAATAACAGATTAAATGCTGTTTTGAGACTGTCATTCTTAGCATCTAAATAGATGTTAAAATCACCCACAATGATTATTTATTCTGTGCTGAGCAATAAATCAGATAAGAAGTCTGAGAAATCAGACAGAAACTCTGTGTAAGGTCAAAGTGGACGATAGATGATCACATATAAGACTGGTTTTTGAGTTTTACAGCTGGGGTGGACAAGGCTAAGCATCAGGCTTTGAAATTAATTAAAAGTCTGTCTTGGTCTTTGGTTGATTAATAGGCTGGTGTGAAAAATTGCTGCCACACCGCCCCCTCTGCCAGTGAGTCGAGGTTTCTGGTAGTTAAAATGACTCGGAGGTGTTGATTCAATTAAACTATCATAATCATCCTGCTGCAAGGCAGAGTAAATTTATTTGTTGATCAGTTATTAACTAATGTACTAACAGAGAATTGGAAGAGAGAGACTTAATGTTTAATAATCCACATTTCACTGTTTTAATCTTTGGTGATGTTTAGGATACTGCATTGTTCTTTCTTTTTGATTTTTTTAATGTTTTAATAGTTTTTTGATGGTTTCTCGTTTTTTGTCTGTTTGGGAGCTGACACGGTCTCTGCAGAGAGGAGTGTAGCACTCCAACTCTGCTTCCTGGTCCCAAATCTAAATAATAATGCAGGCGTTTCAAACTGGTGCATCTACTAAAACTTCAGATGAGTGTGATTCTTAGTGACCTCGACCTGGACAACAATGGGTTCTTTCCATATTTTTTTCTTGCCGTGTTTAGCAGCGTTTACCGAAGCAGCAAAGTCCCTGAGAGGAGAAGCACTGACTGGACTGCTGACGGATGAAGTGGCGGAGAAATGGTACGAGCTGTAACATTTCAAGGTTGAGGCAAATTGGCAAACTGCTTCTTCTAAGCTCCCATGTCTGAGTTTAAAGTTCTAAATTACCGGAAGTTTTTAAGACGCACTGTAGCTGAAGTTTGAAAAGCACAAAAGATGGTTCTGTGAGTTGTCTGTTTTCATTAAATTTGAAATGTAGGATTTACAATTGCTTTTAAAGGCTAAACAGCTAAACGATTTGTTTTTGAGGGGTGGAAATCCTACATGTACCTACTATAATCCAGCCTGGCTTCGAAAAGACACTTTAATCAATGTTGCAGTTACATTTTGTAAAGGTTTAGACATGCCTGTCATTAAAACTTAGCTGTGTTTCCAACGTTTAATATTTGACCTTTAACCATTTAAAATGTTGTTTATTAGTTTCAGTTTTCAGATGTTTTGTATGTGTGTTTGTGTGCGCGCGTGCATGGCAACTATGCAGGGCTGAGGACCACTCTGTAGACCTTCCTGCAGTGCTAGTGTTTCCATCTTGGAGGACACACACTCATCCTTTCACACTGCCTGCCTCCTCGTCTGCTGAAGAGCTGCTCACACACATTAACACTGCGCTGCTCCACCCAATGGTAAACCAGAGTGCTTTGTCATTTTTGCATTACTAATCACAAAGTAATTCAAGCTAGATCACTTGTTTGGTTGCAATCATCCAATCAGGAATAATGACTGAATAATTAAGTACAGCTTGGTTTTAATCACTTGAAAATATTCCATCCATCCATCCATCCATCCATCTTCTTCCACTTATATGGGGCCGGGTTGCAGGGGCAGCAGCCCAGAAACCCATACCTCCCTCTCCCCAGACACCACCTCCAGCTTGTCCGGCCAGTCGACAGATATAATCTCTCCAACATGCCCTGGGTCTGCCAGAGCACCTCACCCAGGAAGCATCCTTGTCAGATGCCTGAACCGCCTCAACTGGCTCCTTTCGATTTGGAGGAGCAGCGGCTCTACTCTGAGCCCCTCCTGGGTAGCCAAACTCCTCACCCTATCTCTAAGGGAGAGGCCAGCCACCCTTCAGAGGAAGCCAATTTCCATCACTTGTATCCGTGATCTCATTCTTTTGGTCACTACCCACAGCTTGTGAGAGTAGGGACGTAGATCGAAATTGAGAGCTTTGTCTCAGCACCGTCCACATTACTGCTGCCGCAGCACCAATCTGTCTCTCGATCTCTCGCTCCCTTTTCCCATCACTTGTGAACAAGACCCCAAGATACATAAATTCCTGCACTAGGGGCAGGAACTTGTCCCTGACCTGGAGTGGGCACTCCACCCTTTTCTGGCTGAGGACCATGGCCTCAGATTTTAAGGTGCTGATTCTCATTCCCACCGCTTCACACTCAGCTTCATAAAAGCTAGTATGGTGTGTTTATAGTATGCCTCAGGTAATAGGCTTCACGTGTGGTTTAATTATGGCTTTTCCAATACAGCCGAGGTCAGAGAAATGATCCGACCTGTTATGGAAACAATCAATGCAGATACTGCTCCACAGCTCAAGTTCGACTTTCCCTCTCTGAGTGTTTGTTGGACTGTTCAAATGTGAGCACGTGTCTTCTTTGTGGTAACTGTGAGGGGGAAAAAATGATGTATGACAAGATGGGTTAAGGGTCTGATTCGTGCTGTGGAAATGCTTCCATGGAACTTGGGATCAAAAGTCCAATCAATGACACATTCTCCCCTCTGGCTGTGCTGATGACCTCACACCGATCAATCACAGAATATAAATCATAACACTTGCTTATGTGTTATTTATGATGGCGAGAGAGTGACCTGGACTGAAATGTGTCATATATAATTGCACCATCAGAAAAATCCCTGCTAATGTTAAAAACTGCTGACCGGACTGATGAGGCGCCTTGTTTTATATCTGTTTGCTTTTTACTTCACAGAATTTGGAAAGTATTTAAACAGAAATGTGACGGTAATTTGTGTCAGTCTTAGTGACTGTACAGGTCAGCACTGAATCCGCTTCATGTCGTTTCATAGATTTGTGCATTGTCAGCAGATGACCTGCAGTACCTTCCACTGTCATGGATACTTTTATTTTGCAGTCGCAGCCTTGCTCTCATGTGCTCTGCTTAGTAAACCTGACCCTTAATGACTTAATGTTGGTTCAGCCATCTCACTGTTTAATTGACAGACACTCTTAAAATTCCATCTACAGTCTTTCTCACACTGCTAGGAAGTAAAATAACAGCTGCTTCTAACATGCTTGGTGCTGACCTTTGTAAGCAGGTTTTCTGCTGGATGTTGCAGGTGCAGCAAAAATCAATGATGCGTAAACTTTGGATAATTAGCAGAAACTCTGGATTTGTGCTGATTGTGTCAAAGTCCAACCTTCTCTTTTTCATTTGGGGTGTCGTTCATGTCATTGGCCTGTGTTGTATCTGCTTTGCACTGTGATGGCTGTGAGTTTGTGAAAATGCAGATATTTGAAGTCTTTGGGTTAATTGGCACTTCTTTGTGCCCTTTTCATGATTTCTATCCCCAGCCTGAGCTGACTGTAGAAAACCTGCCATCCTTCCTCTCGCTGGGCAAAGCCCTACTCCTTCTGTTTGTGGGAGAGGAGGAGGACAAGCTTGGGCGGAGGCAGAACCAGGCGCTGGTGAAGGAGATGAGAACAGTAGTAGAGTCGGGAGGGGAAAAGATGGAACGATATTTGGCCTGCTGGATCCATCTGTACGTGTCTCAGTTATTCTGTTTCTGCTTATTTGCTACTCCATTCTTCCATCACGTACACAATCCAAAATGCCCACTTTTATACTGAATACTTTTTTGTATTTCTTTGTTTATGTTCACCATGTTATTTGAGTACTTTCTTAAGATCTTGACAATTATTATATATTTTGTTTCAGTGGACGCACTCCAGCTGGCATGTCCGTGCTGGGGTCATATGTAGGCTCTATGCCCCCTCTTCCTGCACTAGTCCTCACACACTTGCCCTCTGGTGACCACATCTACCAGTACCCACCCAACACCCCCATAGTGGCCTCCTCAGTCCTTCACTGGCTGCAAAGGGTCGAGGATGGTAGCGAGTCACCAACAGGTAAGGAAGAGGGAACAGAAAGCACAGGAAAGGCAGCAAAAGAGCTAATACAGGAAAGAAGCACAAGAATTTTTCAATTTCACTGACTGCAAGGGCAGGATTAGCACCTTCACCCCACATTTTAAAACTTAGTAACTCTGTTAAAATAAAATCCACTTATTTCATGACTTCCTGCAGTGGGTTTATCTATGCTGAGGCCAATGTGTTCACTGGGTGTAAAATTGTCTCAACCGATTGATTAAAGTTGAGTTTATAGTCCCATAAATTCCTGCCTTATTACAGACATTTAATGAACCGGTCACCCTTACAAGCAGAATTGAGAGTAGAAATGTGCAAGATTAACTTAAAGATTTCAATCTAGAATGTAGTCAAGCAGCTGTAGGACAGCTTCTGTGTGCATCCTGTGAAGTGCGGTTTGTGTGTTCAAGTGTTGTAGTTGAGTTGTAGTAAAAACGTTTTTTTTGTTAGTTTTTTTTTTTTTTTTAAATAACCCCCCCCCCCCCCCCCCCCCCCCTTCCCCCTTCCACTAC
>VUQR01010985.1:22243-32695 GCA_015108515.1 Hemichromis elongatus | reverse complement strand
AAAAATGTTTTTTTTGTTAGTTTTTTTTTTTTTTTTAAATACCCCCCCACCCACCCCCTCTCCCCCATCCAGTTGCAAGTCGCATGTTTTTATGTTGTAAGGTGTGAAGGTTCATGTGCTCATGTGGGAACCTAATAAACAAGGAGCTAAAGCAGAACAACCTAGGCAATGGAGAATAAACTCAAGACTAACTAAATGAACATAAACCATAACACAATAGGACATGAAAACATAAGAACTCAAAACACTGGGGACCAATGACAGCGTTAAGCCCGACTGATATATCGGACAATATTAGCTGTTTGCTGATATATTGGTCTTGGTATTTAAAATGACTAATAAATAAGTAAATAATACGCAGAAGAAACCGTTCTGAGTGCTGATGTTACAGCACTCTGACATCTGGTATCAGCATCAGTATCACTCTGAAAATTCCTGTGTTTGACTTTATAATCTTAAGAAAAATATACTTTAAACAATAGGATTTGTCTTACATTTTAATTCTGTATGAAATTTCACATTATAATTAAATATTTTTGTTGTGTAGGTTTGCTCCATGATGATAGCTGGCTACCTGCTTTTGAGTTTTATGACTTCTTGAAAGTTTTAGACATGCAGGAACCTGACTCCGCCCAGCAGCAAACTCCTGAGGAGGAGGAGGAAGAAGTCAATGAGGAGGAGGCTAATGTGAAAGAACATGTAGCGGTAGAGGACATGATAAATGACAATCATGATCGTCACGCTCACTCTGAACTCTGAACATCAGATGGAAACAACACCGCTGATCCGATTTGTCTGTTCCTCTGTTTAAGTCTTTTTTATTATTAATAATATACCGTTTAAATGTTGGGCTATTGAGTATTTAAAGAGAGATTGTTTTAGGAAAGCACACATGTTAAATGACCAAAGACACTGAATTTTAAGACACCCTACATACTGATATATATTTTTGTGTTCTTTCTCTATTATAATAATAATATTATTGTTGTCTTTTAATGTGACATGTTGGCTGTTAAACCTTTCAGCTGTTCCTGGATTTTATTTTTTTATTTATTTTTTTTATAGAGACTGTTTCATTTTGTGATTTCTTACTGCTGAGCTTTTGTGACTCCTTTAACTTTGTTGTTGCATCTGATTGGCTGTTTTTTTTAAGCTGCTCATGTGCAATTTATTTGAAAAACGTATGTGTCAGTCAGTAAACTGTCTATTTTATTGTAGCTCATAAACCTTGGGAAAATAAATTAGTGTGTTTAACTATTTTTATAAATGCATTCATAAAAATGTGTTCATTCCGTTCATTTCCAGTTGCCCATGCCAGCCGGAAAACTCAAAAACTATATATATTGTCTACTTGGTGAAACAAATATCTGCACTTTCTACTTAAACAGACTCGTTGCTTTAGGTTGAGCAGTATCATTTATAGTGTTTATACTCGGGAGTTAAAGTGGGCTTGAAGGAGTGCAGGTGTCAGAATCCACCTAGAGCTGCTGAATTGGAGGAAGCATGAAGGCAATAAAGTTTATATAGTGGCAGCTACTTTTAAATTCAATGCTTCTATCAGCTCAACAAACATCAGCAAAGACACAATTTTTTGTTTTGTTTTGTTAGCAGTGTGTCTGCTAGCTTAAGTTTCAGCTGCTATCTACCAACCAACCAACCTGAATCTCTGACCAGTGTATCCAGTAAAGTGATCAGTCAGTGTATATTAAACAGAAGCTGATTACAACTTAATCAGTATTAAAACCAACCATTAGGTCTGCAGGTAAGAAGGGGACCACCTTCTAATACAATATAGCACATGTGTTTCAGTAATAGCATTGTTGCTTCAGCACAGTGGTGTACAGTTACCAGTTTGTTCTTGGAAATTCCACATGAGTCCATATTTCATTTAGTCTTTTATTTACAGCATGTTTTAAGTGATGATATGGATATGATGGGGAAATATGTGTGAAGCTTGCTGTAGTCAAATCAGTGAACGAAGAGCAAACAGTGTAGTCCCATTGTCATGGGAACATGCACGTATTAATCTAGTGATTTATTAAATGTATAAATATATACTCGATTATAATCTGCTGAGTCTTTTACGCTGTTGGAAATGCTGTTAACACAGATTTGATCTGCAACAAACTGAAGGATTCGTCTCTTGTACTTTTTCTAACGTTGTTGCGTTTGACTGTTAGATTTTTATGTTCTGTAAACTGCAGATTTTTGGAAAGTTGGTGCTAAAAAGAATAATTTTCTGTGGGAGAACGTGGATGTGACTAGTGAATCCAGATAAAAGAAAGCTATCCTGGATATGCTGACCTCGTGGTGTACAGAGCTCTGAGACAGCAGAAACAGCAGCTGAAAACCAGACATGGACTCAGGTACCCAACTGACGTCTGACAACTTTCACAGTGCAGTAGTACACAGTAGTCTCACAGTGGTGCTCTTCTACCTCAAATGGAAGACAAGAGTTGCTGCTTGAAACCTTTGCTTAGCAATGGTGAAAAGCTTGAGGGATGTAAAGTAGGGAACACAGTGTTTGTTGCTCAAGTTAGCTTTTCTTTTTCTTTTAGCAAATTGCTAAAATTTGAATGGAGACATGTTAATTAAAGTCACAGATCAGCACAGGAAACCACTGCATGTGTCTTTTCGTCAAATTAATTTTCATAAAGAAAGCCAAGAACTGACCAGCTGAGTCACAGTGTAGTGTATATGTGGCAGTGTAATCAAGTATTCACTCATCATCAGATGATTTGCTCTCACTGACCTTAAGAATCAGAGTTTACCGAAGTTCAGATGTGTGTGGTCGACTGCGAGGAATGCACCGACCTCTGCGCCGCTCAACCGGGGAGTAAGGCTAGTGTCTTGTTTCTCCACTCCCAGGATCCGGCCCAGCACTTCAGACAAATGCTGTGTAGTGAGGCACTACATCGCTTCATCATGATGTGAGAAAACATGAATATATATATTTTAAAAAAACCCTGTCATCCCTGCAGGCGGTCAATCCTCCAAGCTCGGGTCCTCTACTAGAGGCCTGGGAGCCTAAAGGGTCCTGCACAGAATCTTAGCTTTTCCTAGGACTGCACTCTTCTGGACAGTGATGTTGTTGTTTGGATCTGCAGTGCATCTTAAAACTAGAGAATTTTCACTTGTTCCATTGGCAGATTTTTTCACTTTATACAAGATATTTTTGCTTGAAATAAGTGCAAAAAATCTGCCAATGGAACAAGTAAAAATTCTCTAGTTTTAAGATGCACTGTCTAAAATCAAGTTCAATGAGATGATTTCACTAGAAATAAGATAAATATACTTGTAAGATATTTAATTTTTGCAGTGCACTGGTAGGACTTCTGGGTGTCATCCACAGTTGGACAAAACTGGATTATATATATATTCCTCTTAAACCTGGCCTTGGCCCTTGGTGCTGATTTGGACAACAGATCAGATTTGGAAGTTTGCTTATGAATGTCATAGCAAAATCTAATAACTAAGAAAAATACTATGACAGTGCAGCTGTTAAAAGGGTATTCATCCAGTGTAGTTCACTCATCACAAGAAGCATTATTCACCCTGTGAAAACAGAGTGACCCTCGAGGGAGAAGACACAACCCTACTGATGTCACAGCAGTGACATAGATGTTGTTCCTGCTTGGCCCTGGACTTTCCAAACTGAACGTTTAATTTAATTTAGAGCGTTAGCGAAGAAATTCGTTTTTTTTTTGTTGTATAAGATGGATTGGAAATGGAAATCCTCTGGTGTTTTTGGAGAACAGTAGTTTGTTTTAAACTCTTTCTTGTTTTTCTAGGATTTTAATCTCTGTCCGTTCAACTCTCCATTCTCCACCTGTCTCTCAACTCTTCGTCCTATCCACTTCAGACTTGACAGATGACTTGAGTGGGTACAATGCAGAGTTTTAAGTAAGAGATTCTCATATTTTGGCTAAAAGTTGTTTTCTGTTCCCAGTGTTTCCCCTAGAATGGCGGCTACCTGCTCTGCTCTGTGTGTAGAGGGGAGGCTCACAGACACCACAGTCATAGGCAGTCCTTGTGAGGACATTTGTTAAGGTTATTCCATGCACACAAGCTTCTTAGCCCCTTAATTTGATCATCACAGCTATTTTCTAAACTCTTAACCCAAACCTAATTCTAACTTTAACCCTAAAACCAAGCTGTCAAACCTTAACCCGCCGACTGAGCAGTTCTCAAGATGCTCTAGTTGCAGTATATAATCTTGCCATTCTGCTCAGACACAATCACACATTGAACGAGCCCTGCACCAGCCCAGTCAGTCACCAAGAGGGCAGCCTCAACAACAAAACCACTACCAAAGTGTGCAGCGTTTACAGGAAGTCCTTCTAAAATCCTCATATTTGGTCTTTGAAGGGTCGAGGAAAGTCACAGCAAATTCATCTGTGCAGGATGTTTGTGTTGGCATCATTACAGCTAAATATTTCCAGAGAGCACAACCAGTGCAGCAAAGTGAAGGAAAATACGATAAAGTCATAACGCTGCAATTAAAAGAAGAGATGCATCAGATGTTGTATTTACGCTAAAAAGAAGGTTTTGTCACCTTTAGTGGTGTCACCTGTTCGATCAGTCACTATATAAGCTTCACAACTACACATAATGTGGCACTGTTTAAAAAAAGTGTGATGTACTGCTCGTGCCATCATTTTACCCTCTGAAATGGGAAAACTGAGTGATGGCTTTTACTGATGCCTGATCATGTTTTGTATTACTGAGGAGATTCTCCACAGGCACAGCTAGATTTCTTTAACCT
Organism: Hemichromis elongatus; assembly: GCA_015108515.1. Lineage (NCBI taxonomy): Eukaryota > Metazoa > Chordata > Actinopteri > Cichliformes > Cichlidae > Hemichromis > Hemichromis elongatus. The sequence continues at coordinate 27,930 of VUQR01010985.1, read as the reverse complement.
CAATTGGGTCCAAGGAGCCGCCCGGCCGGGAGAATCAGACGGACAAAAGGAACAATACAGTCATTCCTTATGTAGAAGGTTTATCAGAGGAACTCAGGAAAGTCTTCTCCAAGCACGACATCCCAGTGTACTTCAGACCCATCCATACACTCAGACAAAAACTGGTTCATCCCAAAGACAAAACTCCCAAACGCACAATCAACAACTTAGTGTATGCTGTACAGTGCAACGAGGAATGCTCAAACTCTTACATCGAAGAGATCTGAGTGATTCAAGTTGGATCACTTGTTTGATTAAAGTCATCCAATCAGAAATAATGACTGAATAATTAAGTCCAACTTGATTTTAATCACTTAGAAAATAAATCGCTGTAAATTCTTGGATCTTTATAAAAGCAAGTATGGCGTGTTTATTGTGTGCCTCATGTAATAGGCTTCACATGTGGTTTAGTTACAGCTTTTCCAAATACAGAGGTCACGCCAGGTCAGAGAAATGATCCGACCTGTTATGGAAACAATCAGTGCAGATACTGCTCAAGTTCAACTTTCCCTCTCTGAGTGTTTGTTGGACTGTTCAAATGTGAGCGCGTGTCTTCTTCGTGGTAACTGTGAGGGGGAAAAGATGATGTATATAAGATGGGTTAAGGGTCTGATTCCTGCTGTGGAAACGCTTCCATGGAACTTGGGATCAAAAGTCCAATCAATGACACATTCTCCCCTCTGGCTGTGCTGATGACCTCACACCGATCAATCACAGACTATGACTCGATAAAAGGAGACATTAACACTTGCTTAGGTGCTATTTATGATGGCGAGAGAGTGACCTGGACTGAAGTGTGTCATATATAATTGCACCACATGACCGGACTGATGAGGCGCTTTACTCTTTGTTTGCTTTTTACTGCACAAAATTTGGAAAGTATTTAAACAGAAATGCGACGTACAAAATTTTTCATTGCATATCGTGCAAATAATAAAGAAAACACATTTGTGTCAGTTTGCAGTGTTTAGTGGTTTTAGTCTTTTTTGTGCTTTTCCTATTCTCACTGAATGTAATCCAGGAGAATGCTTGTTGTTCAAAAGTGAACGTGAGTCAGAGTCTTTCCTTTGACTTTAATAATGACAGCCTCCAAATAAAAAAGCAAAGCAGTGAGGGATTTTTACATGTGCCATTGTAACAGTAACTTTATTAGCTCATGGCTTGATCAAACTCTGCTATTAAATGTTGTTTTTCTGTTAATGAACAGGTTTTAGGTCTTTCTCATCTTGCTGAACTTGTTTTTAGTAAAGTAGTCCTCCCCTGAATAAATCCTTCCAATCGTCTGAGCTGTCACCACATCATGAAATCAGTTCTTGACAGAAGGCAGAGCATAATGATTCATGCTTTTGGTGCAGTTCATTTATAGAAGTTCCACTTACATCCTATTGATTTATTTTTATGTTAGCCAGGCTCTTGCTGGGTTGTGTCAGTCTTACTAGACTGTACAGACTTGATACCTGCAGTACCTTCCACTGTCATGGATACTTTTATTTTTGCAGTTGCAGCCTTGCACTAATGTGCTCTGCTTAGTAAACCTGACCCTTAATGGCTTAATGTTGGCTCAGCCATCTACAGTCTTTCTCACACTGCTAGGAAGTAAAATAACAGCTGCTTCTAACATGCTTGGTGCTGACCTTTGTAAGCAGGTTTTCTGCTGGATGTTGCAGGTGCAGCAAAAATCAATGATGCGTAAACTTTGGATAATGAGCATATTGTGTCAAAGTCGAACCTTCTCTTTTTCATTTGGAATGTTGTTCTTACCATTGGCCGTATCTGCTTTGCACTGTGATGGCTGTGAGTTTGTGAAAATGCAGATATTTGAAGTCTTTGGGTTAATTGGCACACCTTTGTCCTCTTTTCATGATTTCTGAGCTGACTGTAGAAAACCTGCCATCCTTCATCTCGCTTGGTAAACCCCGACTCATTCTGTTTGTGGGAGAGGAGGAGGACAAGATTGGGTGGAGGCAGAACCAGGCGCTGGTGAAGGAGATGAGAACAGTAGTTAAAACGAAACACGCTTACTTCATGACTTCCTGCAGTGGGTTTATTTATCCTGAGGCTAATATGTACACTGGGTGTAAAATGATCTCAACTGACTGATTAAAGTTGAGTTTATAGTCCCATAAATTCCAAGACAGCAATAGTATACAGTTATATTTCTGCCTTATTACAGACCCAGTCACCCTTAAATAAATAAAAAACGTGTATATACTGTATATTGTATTTCTAATCCAATTCTTATTGTCTGTGCATGCCCTTTCCTCATCTTTAATGCCATGCTGCTCTGCTGCTTCTCAATTGCTCCTTGGGGATAAATAAAGTCTTTCTGATTCTGATTCTTAAAAGCAAAATTGAGAGTTGAAATGTTCTTAAGATCTTTGTTTTGTTGCATGACTCAGTTTTAATACATTTTTAGCTGCTGGACGTGTCTAAATGTGGCCATGAAACAGTCACGTGACTTCTTCATGGTTGACTCAATGATTGTAAGGTACGCAGGCAAATCCAAATAGACCTTCACCACTGTGGTTTTTGCCAAGCTTGCTGCTGTGTGTTGTGACTAACCACCTCCTCCTGTGATAAACGTTCTTGACAACCATGTTTTCAGTAGTCAAAGATCACAATCAGGGAGCGGTCCTTATACTAACTCAGTCCTGATCTTGCTGTTCAAAGCTGTGAGCAGACTGCAAAAAGCCCAGTCCAAGTAAATCAGCTTGTGTTTACACTCTCTCTGCAGATGGATTTCATTGTACAGTATGTTTGGGTTTTTCAAGCGAAGCCAGTAATCAGAATAGGATTAAACACTAGGTGCTGCCTCATTTCTTATTACTAAATATTTTTTGACTTCAAAATGTTTTTCCCAGATGTCCGAGCTAAAAGAATTATCTGAACTCTCTCAGGTCACCAGCTGCCTAATCTAAACCGAATGCAGGCTTGAGAAAATCGAATGGTTCGTACCAAGTTAGTTAGGTAAACTAAAGGAGATAAACTCTTTCCTGCCGAAACACAAACTCATAAGGTTACGGTGTGCGGATCTGATGAAAAAAGGATTTATCCGTGGAAGACGACGTGAGGTGGGTTGACAGTTTGATCAGTGATGACGAATTAGACCTTCACAGGTTTCACAGTGTGAGTCAGAATGACCTCAGGTGGCATCTCAGGGTCACTGTTTTGATGACCTCAAATACAACAATGATCCCTTCTTGTCTGTTACAGGCTTCTTTCAGTACTGAGCCTACATTCCAAATGTGATTATAACATTATTAGATGTTTCTTCAAGATAAGCGTTGTGCAGCTACCAGTGAGATTATTACTTTATTATTTTTCCACAGAAAATTGTGTCTACCGATGGTAGATAGGGAACATTTATCCCTCATTTCCACTGATTCTTGTTTGTTTTGTTTTTTTCATTTTTCATCCTTGCATATGGATCTAGTTCCACATATTTGTATGAGTAATCATGTGCTGGTTCAATTGTGGCACGATTAACAAATGAACACAGCCAAATTGTTAGTTGAAAAGACAATATTGCTATTGGCCAAGATATTTAAAACCAATACATTTTGGATTTGTTGTTATTTTATTCAGTCTTCAGTTTTGAACAGTTCACAAATGTACTAAAAAGACATTGGACTGATTGTTATATAGGACTTTTCTACTCTACGGAGCACTCAAAGCGCTTTATACAACATGCCACATTCACATGTTCACACAAGCACTTCCTTCTATGCTCAGTGCTTCCTAGCAAACATTCACACTCCTTCAAGAAGGCTATTGAGTTAGTAGCTATGCTAAGGATATGCAGACTGGTCGAGCAGAACATCTACTAACCTTCTGATCAGTAGAAGACCTGCTCTACCTCCTGAGCTACAGCCGCACATTCAACAAGTACAAAAAAACAAAAACAAATTAAAGAACAATCTGTGAGAGTTAAACATTATTTAGATTTGACCCTCTTTGGCCTTCAGTGTTGCCTTAATTCTTCATAGCATATACTCAACATCAGATTTTGGCCCATACTGACATGACAGCATCACATAGTTAATAATTTGTTGTCTACAAGTCTATGATGTAAATCTCTTGTTCCATCACATTCAAAAAATGCTCTATTTGAGGTCATTTAAGGACATTAACCTCCTGGAGGCAGCCATCAGAGTAAGTGTACACTGCAGTGATAAAGGGTTGGACATGGTCAGCCACAATATTTAGCTAGGCTCTTTTTTGGACCATTCCCTTAAAACCTTAAGATGTTTTTGCATGCAAATCCCAGGAGATCTGTCATTTCTGAAATCACTTAAATCACTTTTCTTCCCCATGCTGATGTTGTATTTAGGCATCAGCCGGTCATTTTATCTAAATGTGCCTGTTCATTTCTAAGAACATTAAAAAAAATAGATGAACTGTTATTAATTCAAGTTTATGATTTCTTGGAAAATAACTAAAAAGAAAGACACAGTGACAGACATCTACCATCAGACGACCTCTCTGTTTTTCCTTTTAGTTCTTCCAAATCATTAGTTGTCCGCTCATACTTAAGATTCATACTTTGTGAATACAAAGACCGCATGCTGAAGAAAGAAAGAAAGAAACAACAGACACACACCCCTGAATAATGTTAAATTTAAAAAAAAAATCCTCTGCTTCTTTCATATTTTTATCAGGAGGGACATATGTGAGAGTTTTAAATGTTAGAGAAAGGTTTCCTTTTGTAGAGCACACAGTGATGACCAGGTTGTTGTTTGAAACCAATCGGAAAGGCGCATCGCTTCCCCGAATTACCCTTTGACCTTTACACGGAACAATGACTCAGCATAAAAGGAAATGGCTTGTGCATGTTTCAGGTATATAACGAGATTATGGTCTAACCACACAAGCCTGCGTCACATGCGAGTGATGACATTAGCGTCCCCAGAGTGCGCGTATCATTGCATTTGTGAAGATGGAAAACAAACAAACACAGAGACCACATTTTTATGTCGCCTGCGTGTTTGCTTGTTCTCTTGGTAGAACTTAAAAGAAGTTGTTTTGGTTTTTTTTTTATGTTCACATCACCATACAGCACTCTGAGTAAAAGCAGACCATAGTTGTAAAGGAAAAAAAGGCTAATTTCGTGTGCTATTGTAAGTATTTTGCTGGGTTGCATAACTTCGACCACAGCCTGTGGTGCCAGCTATCTGCACATAAAGGAAGATTCTGGCTTGTTTACAAGTGCAGGGTATGCTATGTGTAGTCTATGGCATAATAACAGACAGATGTAAGTGTGTAAAAAGCCACAGAAAAAATGCAACCATAGAAACTGAGAAATACAGAAGAAAAGAGAGGAGGATGCTTCTTATGAGCTTAATCTTGTGTGTTGGAAATAGGATGCGTTATCTGTAATTGTTGATTTTATATCCAAACCAAAGCTCATGCATTATTCACTCTTATTATTCCTGCTGGTGTATTTCAGCACGTACGTGTGCTTGTTTGTCATAAATTCAGAGGGTTGCAGAGATAAGGAGTTGTGTTGGGATCATTCATTTTTGTGTAGTCTGTGTGTCTTTTGTGTGTGTGTGTGTGTGTGTGTGTGTGTGTGTGTGTGTCATGATGTTGTGACAGCATCCAGCAACCTGGCATGCCTTTTTAATTCTACTGAGTAAATAATGCATCCA
>VUQR01010985.1:7041-22223 GCA_015108515.1 Hemichromis elongatus | reverse complement strand
CATTCATTTTAACATTCCTAATTGTTTTGATAAACTGGGATCTGTGTGTGTGTGCACGTGTGTGTGTGTGTGTGTGTGTGTGTGTGTGTGTGTGTGTGTGTGTGTGTGTGTGTGTGTGTGTGAGTAAACTTTATCTGGCTGGGAATATATGCTCCAAAGTTTGTGTATATCGAAACCTCAACCATAATTGCACAAAAAACTCCTATGGGAGGTCAGATAATCTGTGTTCTCACAGACACAAAAGGCATTCCCAAAACCACACTGCATTTCTACAAGCTGACACACATCACAAATCTGCACTTGTTCACTTGCTTGTGGAGAACAGAATTAATCAGAATTAAGAAAACTACTTCCTAATATCATACTATAGCCCCTCCCCGCAGGCTCAATCGTGATAATCTTTATTACTTCAAAATTATCACTGGATGAAATTAAACCCAGAACACGGTCACGGAAAGCCTTTATCACAATTAAGGGACTGAACTGGAACCAAAACAGCTGCTTTCTGTGGCGTGCGGTTTTACAGAAAGGCGAACACAGACAATGCCTGCCAACCCAAACACACACAAAAACATCTTCCACTGTTAAACAAGACAACTTGTACCACATTAAACATACTATTCCGTACTTACTGTCTTTTATTCTTTTAAATATGCTGACAGCCTCCTGCAGCTTGCTGTACTCCTTCCTGCCGGAAGATCTGTGAAATATTATTACTTGTACAGTTTTCAGTCAGACTTAGGATACATGTATTTGTATAAGAAATACATTTTTCACTAAAATGTTTAAACAAATTTATTTTGCACTTTTTGTTAGCAGAGGCGGGAATTTCTCTGTTCTACATAATCTGTTATTAAATTAGGACACAGCTTTCAGGTTGGATCGAAACAGATTATTTTCCACCATGTGTTTAGATATGTATGTTTATTTTATTTATTTTTTTACTACAACTCATTAAGCAACTCTTTAATAATATTATAGTTATTGAGTTTCAGTGTTATATTACAAAACAAGCAGCACAAACAGAATAAATAAAATAAAATAAAGACAACTGCCAGACATAGAGGAAGTACCGGTAAAGTGACAAAATTTACCCCGATTATGCAGACAAAAACAGATCAAGGTGTAAACATAAGACCATATGGAGTCCACTGTGAAACTAACAATTAGACTGCAAAATGATTTGGTAGTGAGCTAGAAATGGACCCCATATTCTCCTATGCCTGTGACGCTTGTCCAGTCCGTCCATGCTAATACATTCCAACTGGATCACGGATATCATCTCCCTGAGCCAGTGATTGAAGCATGGAGGTGTGGTAGATTTCCAGTGCAGTAAAATAAGTTTCTTAGCAACCACCATACCCAGCTGTAGAGCCGACTGTGTGTCCGGTGCCAATTTCAAACTGTCTGTGGAGCCTCAAAGTATTGCAAGCAAATCTTTAATAAAGTAAGAAAACGGAATAGCATATCACACAGTTTTTGTGTGTCCTTGCCCCAGGGTTGTTTTTGCAGTCTCGATATATGTGTCAGTGCTGCACGGGGATGCTACACTTACTCAGAGCTAAAAGCATGGACCAACTGAAACCGCAGAGTGAAAAATGGCTTAATTTAGAAGAATAATCTTAGATATGGATTAAGACTAAAAATGTAAACTTATCATATCAGATTTTTTTTTCAAAAACCAGACCATTGGGAAGTCTAGCATTTAGTTGGTTAAAATAAGAAGCAAGTAAGTCTTGGTAGGGTCAGGGAACTGCCTCACTGTAGACAGTCTTTAGGCTGAGACAGAAAGGAGAGAACAAACGTAGTCTTTGGCAGGTAAATGCATTTAGAGATAAGATGTGGTTATTTATTTAGTACTTTATTTAGTATGATTCCCTAGTTAGCATTACACAATATTTTTTGGCTTATTTTAAACATCTATTTTCAGTATTTTAAGTCTCATTTGAGTTTTCCACCTCGTCAGACAATCACAGTCAAAAGGACAACAAAGCCTGGAAGAACTATTTACAAGACTTCCTAAATAAGCTCTCTACCTTATTTATCGCCATATTTCACAGATGTATTGGTTAAGACTCTTCAATCAATGACTCAGAGGTCCAAGTACTCATACACATCCATTAAAAGGAGTCACGCTACAGTTTCCAACTGGAACCAGGGCAAGCAGGGCTTTCAGGAATAGCAAACTGCAGCTGCAAAATAGTAGTAATGTAAGTGGGAGAAAATGTGTCTCCTTTCCTGGTTTATTATTCATGTTGCAACCCCCTAAAGTCATCCTCATGATCCATTTAACGTGTGCTAATCTAAAGTATTATCATATTTAACACAGTGATGGTTTGTCTTACAGTCAGGTCAGACTAAACGATGTTACAAGGCAACTTCTCTTTTCTTTTTTCTTTTCCTCTTATCTGTGTTGGATTTGTTTCCAATAAATACATGAATATCTGCCAGATCCTGGGTCCTTAGGGGTGAAGGAGCGAGCCAGAGTGAATTTTTGTTACAGCTGCTTAGGAGAACTGTTTTCTTGGGTCTAAATTGTGCTGTGATTCCCCTGCTTCAGGTTGTGGCTATTGAATGACTGTGATTTACATTTGTATTTTCATTCTATAATTTATCTTTTTGTGCAAACCTATAAAATTGACTGTGGGGAAGGATTTTATTACTCATCACGAACTGAATTTCCAAATACAATGACTTAGTGTTTATCATCAGTATATCGTCAGTCTCTTTTCTCTCTTGAGAAATGACAAAGGTATGCGTCAGTGTTGGATGTGTGGCTGCATCCTCGTTCACTTTTTATATTTTTAAATTCCAGAGAACATTGCTAAGATTTCTAGCGCTGTCACTGTCACTGGTGACGCACTGTGTTACCCTGGAAAACACCTAGCAACATTTCCGATCTTTAAGCCACGGCATAAAGACTGAAAGACCAAGAATGGCGTGGTAACCCTGTTGATTCAATTTGAGTAAATTTAGACAAATTCAGAATAAAATTCTATTTTTGTCCTATAAAAGAACAGACTTCCCCATCACTAAGCTCCTGTGTGCATTGTGTGATGGCATCTTTGACAAGGGTAGCTGGCTGTAGCCACGGTTGTTAAAAGCAAATTGAGAGGTTAGTTCACATGATGAATAATGCAGCTTACTTAAAGCTAAGCACATTTTAGTAAAAAAATTTCAGAATGTGTTTTTTAAAATATTTTATCTTTAGGCTGATGAATAGTTGTGATTAGTTAGTGAATAGTTATCGCTATATATCTAAAACTGACTTGAATTAAAATGAATTCTACATGTTAGATTGAGGGTGGATAAGCAACTGCCTTTTGGTTACAAAAGCCTTTTGAACTAGGAACAACAGAATGCTAAAGCCAAAAGATTCAGAGAAGTGAGTCTTTCTCAGTAGCCTTCATTAGTTTTTGATAACTATAACTGACAGCATAAAGAAAAAAAACAAACAAACATTTTTTTCTTCAATGCAGCACTTTTTAAATAATAAAACAGATAATTTCGGTCTGCAAATACTTACTCAGTCATTTTACACTTTATTGACTAAAATAGGCACCTTTTCTGAACAGTTTTTATGGCAGCAGGCCATGCAGTGAAATATATTAATTGTACCTGGGATTGTGAGTGTGGAAAGGTGAAAAACTCAATGTAGACTGCAGCAAGCTGGTAGTATATTTGATGATGAAGATGATGTGAGTTTGTAGCCTTAGCTTTGACCCTGCCATGATGCAGATAAAAATCTAGAATGATGCTATTGATGTTATTGATTATTGTTATCTTCAATTACTTTTGCACACTGTGTGTGTTTGTGTGTGTGTGTAAGAGAGAGAATGTAAAGCTAGATTTGGCTGCTACATTATGACCATCAATAAGCTCATGCATGGTTTTTTCTAATAAGGACGATGTGCATGGAAATGGCCTTATTACTGTATTTTTGTGGGTTTTTAGGAATAGTTTCAGTATGTTTACATGTTTGCTAGATAAGAGTACATCGACTTTTCACATTTTTACTCGTCTCTACAATTTTCTTCATAACTGCTTAGAGAAATCTTGCAAACAGTACTTGACTATTTGTTTTTGTCCTGTTTTGTTGTTGGTTTTCATGACGCTTATTAGAAAGATGTGTTTTGGGGTTGCATGGTTTTTAACTAAAAAGTCAAAGTCATCTAAAGTATGTTAAGATGACTAAAGTATCTTTTTTTCAAGCTGAAAAAAGCTCCCAGCTCTTAAATACTGTATTGACACAGGATTAGTACAAAGATACAGTACTGTCTGTACCTTTGGAGTCTTGTTAGTGTCTTTATTCAAAGTAGTCTCAATTGAATTCTTCTTCCTTTTGCTGGTAATGCAACAATGCATCACAACATTTTAAGAAGTCCACCTAACATCGAGACATGCAATTATGAATACACTGTCTCACTAAATGACACTGGAGGCACTTAGTGGTTTACTTAGTGGTTAATGCTATGCCATCAAAATCAAGCTAGGCAAAGACCACTAGCACGGTTGATGCCTGTAACGTGCATGAAAATCAGAGTGTGTGAATCTATGTTAAATAGGGAAAGAAATACAAGATTAATGTGATTGGTGGTAATATGCATGTTTGTTTAACTGAATTTTATATATGGTGGGGTGGTATTGTGGCGCGGTGGTCATCAATATCACTACACAGAAGGGTTCAGGTTTAGCCTGAGCCTTTCTGTGAGGAGTTGGCTCGTTGTCCCTGAGTCTGTGTGGGTTCTGTCTGAGTACTCCAGCTTCTTCCCACATTCCAAACTAAAGCTAAGTGATTCTACGTTGACCATAGGTGTACTGCACCATAACAGGCTCCAGCTTCCCCACAACCTTCAATTAGATGGGTGATTCTTTTGAAAGGAACAATGCTTTTTGATGAGCAGAACGTGACGCTTTAAGGCTAATTTTTATCTGGTGTCATTGACCAATTCTTTAAAAAAGCAGCATTTCAATAAAATACCTTTATTTCCCTTAAATAACTCCCAATCACATACAGATAATACGTAGACATTTAAGCCTACTAGTGCATGTACGCTTGTGACAACACTGTACAAAAAAGTGGTATTTGCAAAAAGCCACAGCTTCAGCTGACCAGTAAAAGCACAGTAAGTACATATTGATTTTCTTATAAGCCCTGAGAGTAAATTCCTGTCTTTAGATGGCATTAGAGAAAATGCTGAGAGATCAGAATACTGAATGACTTCAAGTAAGAATGAAAGGCAACAATTTGTGTAGCTTGAATAATTAATTACTAAAGTCTACAGAATTACTTATTCTCTTGGTGTAACCTATAACTGCTTTATCAGAAGCACACTTTCTGCTATTCACAGCATTCACTCACGGTGTCTAAAAGGACTTGCCATTAGCCTAGCTTAGCTCCTAATTGCACCAGCAGCATGGTAGCAACACTTTTTGGCTAACTTTGTCACATCTTTAGTTATTCCTCAGCCTCCTTTATAGTTAAAATAACTTTTAATAAATGTAGCCTGGAGGCAGGTTTGACCCAGCATTTTGAATTTTAATATATTTTGATGTTTAGGTTTAAGTTCTTTCAGTTCATTTCTATTATGCCTAGGTTGCCGTTATAGTTCATTGTTTATTAGATACCTGTTGTGTCTTCACCCCTATGTTTAAGTCTCCCTCGCCCTTCATGTGTTTCATGTCTGCATCTCATTATGTTTCCTGTTGTATTTTGAAGAGGTCTGGTGTCCTATGTTGTTGTAGTTGTAAATTGACCATATATTTTCCAATGCATCATCTCAATGTTCAGGCCAAGTCTAAAAATTAATAAATTTGAAATAAACTATATAGAAATTAAGAAAATTGAAAGGAACAGGATCTATAAATATACTTTCTGTGATTTAAAGAACCTTTCTAGTGAAGTAAAACAGTTCTTCTAGCACCCTTATCCAGCTTTAATTTAACTTTCAGGCTTTTTTTGTTGTTGTTAATAATTATTGTTTTTTTTATACCATGGCAGTCGTCGACCGAGAAGGTTTGAAGTGAGATGTTTACCCTTTACTTCATACTGACATACTCATGCTTAGTTCGACTAAGCAGGGGGTTGGAGGCAGTAAAAGATCAAAAACAATGAGTGTACTAGATTTTACTACATTAAACTTTTAGTTTTTGGTTTCTTAAATCCATTAATATTATAGTCTGTACCAAGGCAGTGATTACCTGAGAATGTATTAAATGAATTAAGAAAAACACAAATTCTCAGATTCTAAAGTTTAATATTAAATTGTTTTGATGACCTGTTGTGATTGACACATTTATAAATGATTGTGTCTACCTCTGTTGTCAAATGAATATGATACTGTGTGTGTGTGTGTGTGTGTGTGTGAGAGAGAGAGAGAGAGAGAGAAAGAGAGAGAGATATCTAAGAGCTTTTATTGAGTGTGCGGTTCTGGGAAGAGAAATACAATAACCGGCCATAGAGGAGTAGAGGAGGAAATCTGGTGTTTTTGTGTGAGCGCCTGGTGAAAAATAGAGAAAAAAAAAAATACAGACAATACGGCAGACGGTAACTCAGCCTTGTATACGTCCTCTCTCACCTTTCCAGGATTTGATGCATTTTTATTCCCGTAATGTTATAAATACAGTGTGGGTGGTATTTTTCACATTTTGTAGCTAGTACATTAGTTTAACTCAAATAGTTGTTATTTTAAGTTGTGATAGCATCGCTGTAACATCATTAAAGAGCTCTGGCACCGAAATAAATTTGTAATGTGTGCTGCAGTTTTACGAAGCAGACCTTTTTCAGGGGGTTTCCTTTCAGGAATTTAGCTGCGGATAATCACTCATGTGGTGCTTCACGCTTAAGGTTTTCAAAATGAAATACAGCTTTAAGAGTTTAATTTTCAAACAGCTGACAGAAAATGACAGTGGATATAATTGTGATTTATAACATAATGAGATTTGTGTTAATGGGTAAATGGATCAAATAAATCCTCCACTTATTGGTCAATCATTAACACCATTTATGGTGTTAATGATTTGCTTTTCTGACCAAACAATTTTAAATATTATAAATCTAATACTCCACCACGCATTTGTTAGAGGTTTTATGTTTTCATTGACATATAATGACTAATAAGGTATTCAAAGGTGAATATAATGTTGGTTATAATGATTGAATAAGGGCAAATACTTGTGGACACAGATTTCAGTGCAAAGTAGAGGAAATTTCTTTTAGTTGTTCCCTTATTCATCCGTGATCACCACAACAGATGGAGCCCCGGGTTTGAGTTGGCAGACTTTTACACTCGATGCCCTTTCTGATGCAACCCTCATGATGATGGCAATGAGGGGATTACAAGTGCAGAAACACAATCTCCAAACATCTATCAGCTGATGCAGTCATAACGATCTGCCCTCAGAAAAATAAGACTTGAAATGGTTCTCTTTCACATGTCTTGGTTATATCAGAGGGCTCAATAATGCTGGCTGCCATCCCTATTTATTACTGAATAGTCTGCTGACTGGGCTGCATGATTATGCAGTCATCTCACAGCAAGAAGTTCCCTTAAATCCAGTCTGGTGCCCATCTGTGTGGAGTTGACTTTCTCCAGGTACTCTGAATCAAACTCATTCAACGTTCGGTTTCAGACAAGGCATAGATAATTTATGGTAACAATGTGCAGAATACTGTCAGGAAATACAAAACTGCTTGAAATGGTTAAAAGGTAAAATATCATCCGCGATTCTTGTGTTTGACCACAACACAAAGAAATGCTCTGCTTCCTCCAGCACTTGGCAGCCACACAATACAACACTTTTTAGCACCCATTTGAGTAGCTGACAAAAGCTCTATTATGTGTGTGCACGTGTATGTGTGTGTATGTGTGTGTATGTGTGTGAGTTCAGAACAGGAAAGCAAAAGGAGTGTTTGTCAGTGGCACAGAGAGGACGATAAGTCTGCCTGGCAGCTACTCTCTAAAGCTTTTCATGAGGATTGTCAGAAGGAACAGCCTAATACAGAATATTTCATTCCCCCCCCCCCTTCAACAACTCTTTAGGCATGCCTAAAATTGGTAACAAATCCCAAGTTCAACTCCAGGGGAATCTGGGAGCTGTTTTATTTGATTATGAGAGCCAATCTGATGGAATTTTGAGACAATTAATAGTTGAGAGTTACATTAGGTTTAAATTTACCCATGCTTATCCAACCTTAGATTGCAGAGGCTTGGAACCCGTCCCAGCTGTCATAGGGTGTGAGGCACGGTACACATTGGTTACCAGTCACAGGGCCGACACATAGACACAAATTAAAGCGGGCCAGTATAACAGTGGGCAGAGGACAGTCCAATAAAATTCCTCAGTGCTTGTAATAGCTGTGAGAGTGCAGGGTTGAAATACTTGTTAATGGGAGAACAGATGTTGTTCTACTAGACAGATGTGTTGCGCTGTAGAGAGTTATTATACAAAGTGTGAAAGTTTGACTGTATGTGTCCTTGTGGCAGTGGAGCTGAATCAGCCGATTTTGTGAAGGCGTTCCACTGCCTGTCCAGTAAATGACGCAGAGGGTGTTCAGCAATATCTGTGATGGATAACAGTTTGTTCAGTGACCTTTACAACTGATAAAAAATCTCTGATATTTTGCTTTTCATATTGAAGGATCTATTCTTCCAAAGGAAATAGAGCACATTCATCCTTTCTGTATGTAGTCTCTGTGTTGGTCTTCTATTTACGCCTGTTGTTGACGTGGACAATCAGGTACTTCTCCTCCATCACATCAACATCCTGTCCCAGGATAAACATGGGTCACGTAGCTTTCCTCTTCCTTCTGAAGTCAAGCACTATTTATCTGATATCATTCACATTCAGGAGTAGGTGAGTCCTTCCAGAACACCCCACAACATCATTATTAGTGCTCTGTACTCTTCCTGTTGCCCATCATTAATACATCATTAGGGTATTAGTGTAGGTAATGAATGAAAGTGAGATTTACACGATGAACAGAAATGGGGACATTGCAGTCACCTGCAAAGCTCCTCTGCCGCACATGACCGAATGAAGAGCACTGTGGCCTCTCTGTCGAGTCGTCAGGCATCCGTGAGACCGTGGACGTGTTTACTGACATTTAGTGCGGCTTCTCCCTCAGCAACAGCAGTTGGATTTTGTAAGACGCTATTGAGAAATGAACGATGGTGATCCATCGTATATTTATCTATATGTGCATCATAGCAACGCAACATAAGCAGTTGCCAAGTATGTGAGCAGTAACATTACCATCACATAGCGACAGTTGCTGTAAAATGTGCATACAACAGATTATGCAGCTACTGTACTGAGTAGCTAGCTCAATCTACATAGCCTACATATGTCAGTCTGTACGTTAACCAAGTGCTGTGTATCCTGTTTGCTGGGGTACAAAAACTAGTTGCAATGAAATAAAAGCCCCAAGATTCTAGCTGTCAGTTCCATGTTAGTCATAATTCTTGACACCTGAAATGAAAGTAGTCATATTATACTAATTATAATAACTATATAATTATGTATAAATTTGATGTTTAAATTCATATGCACCTCTATTACTCATATTTTAAGTGACACGTATATTAGCTTCATGCTGTGGGAAGCTAACCTTGCAGGATAGCAACGATGCCACGCCACTGTTCTGCCAGATTCCCAAATAAAAGGCATCTATGTGTCCTCACTTCACTCTCATTGTCACTACAAAGGCTCTGGTTAGTATTCAAGCTGTATTTTCTTTAGCTGTTAAATCACATTTGGGTTTTTTGAATGATGATGATAATGATGTGTTCTCTCCCTCTCCGTTAATGTGAATAAGAATATATATGTATAAAAAAATAACTGTTGCCCCAAAACAATGTAAAATATAGCCAACAATATTTTTTAAGGCAGATTTTTTCAGTCCTTTAAACAAATCAATATTTGAAGTGATATCTGCAAAGCGGACCCAGGAGACATCAACAGTCAAAGGCTGACTCTAAGCAGACTTCCTGGATCTTTAGGAGAACTTACAAACAAAACCAAACAAAAACAGTGTGGCCCGGACGCCAATGTCAAGCATCGATTAATGAGTATGCTTTTTGGAAACTGCTCAACTTCTCTTCAGTGGGACAACAGTTCAACCCCAAAGTGTGCTAAGGTCACTTGCACTTCAGCTACTGAAGCGATGACTTGCGACTGTGTCGCTGTTCATATACTGACTCTCCTACTCGGTGAGACAGTCAGCTCATCAGCTAATTTACATTTTGGCACTGTATCTATATGTTCCTCAGTTTTGACTTGACGCAGAGCTGAGACACAGTTGTGCTTATTTAACACACAAGGATCCAGTGGCAAAATTATTACGATAAAAAGACAGACTGATTGATGTAATTTGCTGTTTTGTTCTGTCGTTTTCCCCACGTTAGCCAATTCCAAATCCTTTTAGGCCACATACAAAGCCCATTTGCTTGCATTGTGCACTTTACATTTCAGCTGAGACTGTGTACCTTTGACTAATTTTGGGATCTTTGTCATCACATTGGCATGTCAACGCCCTGAGGGAGACCCACAGCGTGTGTCACGGCTCGGTAAGGTGGAGCCGTGTGGAGATGGAAAGGAGGATCCACGTGCAGGCATTCTTTGAGGTGCAGGAGTGATTTATTTAACAACAGAAAAAGGTAATAATACAGTGCAGGGACAGGGAACTAACTAAACTGGGAAACAGCTAAACTATAAACACAAACACGAACACGGAGCACAAAGGAGGGAGAGACAGGCGGATGATGAGCGGCAGCAGGGAGAGCACACAATAAGCAGGGTGAAAGACAGCATAGATATGCAGACGAACCAGCAACGACTAACAGACAAGACACAACTTAAATACACTCAGAGGATGATGCAGGGGAATTACAACAGGTGGGGAACACAGCTGACACTAATGACACTAACGAGACCTGGGGAGAAGCCACAAACACTGAACACATTCACAAGGAAGCTGCCCTTCAAAGTAAAACAGGAAACAGGAACACACCCACACAAATATCCAAACCCCAGAGTCCCAGTGAACATGATGAACACCCACGCTATTCTCCAAAACCAGAATCACAATAATAAATGACCAACAATCACTAAACCCCAGAGAACCCAAAACACTCCATAAAGAAAAGATAAATAAAGAAACATAAAAGCTGGGTCGACCCGACCCAGGACCGTGACAGCGTGAGTACATGCATGTTGTCTTTATTTGTGCATGGCCGTGTCATGCCCTTGCGTAACAGAAATCTCTGGGGTCATCGTCCCTAATAGCATGGTGATTTAAGGATGTGTGGGAGGGGGATGTGCTCCAAGATCTATTAAGTGAACTTTTCCTGCTCCCACGTATACAGGGAGGCTGTTTATTTTTTGCGTCTTTTGTGTCTTTATTTTGCAGCATAATTTCAGTAATTTCTTAAATAGTGTTGTGTGGAGACCAATAAAAGTCATTTGCTTGCTCAGAAAATATGTATTAGCTAACAAAAGCAAACATTGTGATGACTAAATGTAAGTTTATATTCATCCAGTATATTTATAGACTACTATTAACCTGTCCAGGGTGTAGCCTGCCTTTCCCCCAATGCAAACCCTTCTAACTCCAATAAGTGATTAAGAGAGCTGATGTATGTTTATACAGCCTGCTGTGAAAGAACACTGTTATTCTAAAGTTGAGCACTAGTTTTGCTTGAGCATGGAGCATAGAGTGAGATGTAGCACATTGAAATTCATAAACATTTTTGTTTTCAGCATTCTGATGAACTTTTATGATCTATTTTTCTGTTTTTCTGTATCAGTTTATAGGGGTAATGTCTTTGTTTATGTGAAGGAATACACAGTAATAAGTGATTGTGTCCTACTGAAAATCTGCTCCTGTGTTTCTGTACTATGTCCTGCAGCTAAACCAAGATGTAAGGTAGTCACTGTATTGTTATGCTGTTGTTCCTAAAATTTAATGTCTTCTGATATTTCAGTACTATTCCAGATATATATTATTACTTCTCAACTGCTAAGAGTATTATATTATATTCAATTCAATTTTATTTTATTTACATAGTGCCAAATCACAACAACAGTCACCTTAAGGTGCTTTATATTGTAAGTTAGACCCTACTATAATACATACAGAGAAACACCCAACAATCATATGACCCCCCCCCATGAGCAAGCACTTTGACAACAGTGGGAAGGAAAAACTCCCTTTTAACAGGAAGAAACCTCCGACAGAACCAGGCTCAGGGAGGGGCGGCCATCACGTCCAGTTGAGGTTCAATAACTGCTCTTTTTTTCTCCTTAATTAAAGCAACATTTTGATAACCAATGTTTGGTTACACTCAGTCAGCAGGCACATTTGAAGCCTAGTTAGGGTTATGGAAACTTTTTAGTTTTTGTTAAATGTTAAATAGAGTCATAGTTTCTGTATTGTATTATAGTGGTGTACACTGTTTGCTGAAAACACTGTATGAGAAACATTTCAGCAGAAACAACCTTGACTGATGTGTAACTCAATTTTATGAGCCTCTCGGGCCCTTTGTTTTATCTGACATCTATGGTATTGTTCTTTCCTAAGGAACCACTTCATTAAAGTGCTGGTTTGCACGAAATCAAATCAGCCCTTTAATGAAAGTCTATACATCAAGTTTGAAGAAGTAAGAAAGTTAAGAGGAACCCTTTAAATCATTGTGATAAAGTCTAAAAACAGAGAAGTAAACCTTTTACCTTCTCCAAACATTAACATCCATTTGGCTTTAGAGAAGTCTAATTTGGCATGGCTCCCTCTCGGAGAGGAGGTCTGACCTGAAGCCTCGCTCTGATGGTCTGAATGTCTATACTGTAAGTCTTTGATAGTGAGCTTCCTGTAAAGAGTATACTAAATGGCACTGAAAACCCACGCATTATCCCAAGAACTGAAGGTCAAAGACACTATCGCAATCATTTTAGTGTTTTTGTTCTCTTGGTTATTTTGTTCTAGTTTATTTCTCCATGGCTGATGTTACTCCCCCAGCTGCAATAACAGTAAATGAAGCATGACAGATTAAAATCTCTACTGCTTGAAGCTGTCCAAATTCAGCGAGGATTAAAAATCCTGTGTTTTTATTGGAAACTAATTGGAAAGCAGGGAGGAGGAAACCCAAATGAAGAAGAGCAGAGGTCAGCATTCCTGCTCATCCTCAGAGACTCAGGAAAGAATCCCATCGTGAAACAGCAGAAAACAAGGGGCATCCCATTCAAAAGAAGACTTTCAAACCACTTGGATGAGTAAAATGACTTCTCAGGGTCATCAAAGATGGATCCAAGATAAACATCCAAGCTAAACCTTTTAGATAAACTGTTTTTACACAACAATATTTAGCACTGAGTAGTGAAGTTGCGATGCATCGGTTGTCTGTTGTTCAGTAGTTTAATCTATAAACTGATTATGTGCTGTGATAGACACAGCCGTCACTCCTGAACTCAGTTTAGTTTCACTGACTGTAAATGGTGGTGTGGCTAAATTACCCTGCCAAATGAAATTGGTTATGACCCAGGCATGAAAAACATAACATCACCATCCAGGCTTCTGGCCAGTGTATCCGTTTATAATTACAAAGTGGCCAAATACATCCATTTTTCTTTACTTGTTATCAGATGACAGGTCATTTTATACCTTAATTTGTGTTGGACAAGCTTGTGGATTAGCAATTAGTAATGAATGCAAATTCAAATGTGGACTTAAAACACGACTATCAAATTAACACAGGAAGTAAGACAGCAAAGAAACACTGAAACCAGAGGTGAAGGTTTAACAAGATACAAAGAGCTTGACTGAAAAACTCTAATGTTTAAAATGAGAATATAACCAAAGAGCTCTACTATAAAAAAGTGTAATATTGAAAAAACACCTAAGGATGAACTAAGGATAAGGAGAAAGCAGGAACTATAAAATCAAAATACTGAGATAAAATGTAAATAATAACTGAGAGCAGCTATAGAGTCATTCTCATCACATAAATACAAATAAAAACACTAAAGAGAAAAACTAAACTCAAGGCTCAAACCAAACGTAGCAGTCCAACAACACCAAACGCTGGCCCAAGATCCAGGACCATCACATTTTGATGGATCAACTGTGAATGCAATTGTTGCAATCTGAAAGCATTGAAGTGGGAGACCATAGAAATGTACAGAGCTGAGAGCTAAGGGTCCCATCACACCCAAACAGTCGTCAGAGACGGCTGCCCCTCCCCTAGCCTGATTCATGTTAAATGAGTTTTTCCTTCCCACTGTTGCCAAAGTGCATGCTATTTGGGGGTTGTCTGGTTGTTAGGGTTTCTCTGCATTATTATAATGTCCTTACCATACAATTTGAAGCAACTTGAGGTGAATGTTGTTGTAATTTGAACTTGAAAATTGAAATTGAAATTGTAAAAACTTACCATGTTTTTTCCTGAAATCATTCACGCCTTTTTCCCAGCATTATGAGACTTTTTCCCACTGTGTTGATCATTTACTTGTTGTGCATCATCACTTTTTGGTAATTAACAATTTTATTATTATTATTATTATTATTACTTTTGATTTTACCTCTCCCCTGTCCTGAGTTTGGGTCTCCTCTTCTATGTGTGCTGCCATTGTTGCTAATAATAGTGACACTTGACTTCCTTGTTTCTGATTGACAGGAGTCAGAATTGCTGCTAAGGCTACAGGCATTAGTTGCTTGGACAACATTTTTCATAGGCTCTCTGGCAGCTTTTGCCATGTGCAAAAATATCTGCAGAAACAAAAAGCTAAAATGAAGCCTTACCCCGGGGACACTGGGATTCGGTATCTGTTTGCAATAAAATTTTGTTGCTTTAAAACTCTGTTTTTCAAGAACATAAAATCTGCAAGAAACACCCCCCCAAAAAAACCCAACATCAACAGTGTGTCTCTTTATTATGACTCCAACATGAAAATCCAGATGTTTTTAGAGCTTGGATGTTTCTGTTGGCGGATGAAATGCCAGCGATTTCACAGGAATACCAAAGCCAGCTCAAAACAAAGCATCAAACTCAAAAGAAAAATCCTTCCGTACATGGCCGATGTTCACAGTGTAAGTTTATTAACATGATAATGATATGGATATGATATGGAGGCAAGTCTTACATATTCTGAAAACTGCACTTTCATGTATTATTAGAATGCATAACGCA
>VUQR01010984.1:141351-152987 GCA_015108515.1 Hemichromis elongatus | reverse complement strand
GTCCTTCAGGGAGGGAAGAGGATGTCCAATGATTTTTTGGGCCATAATGATGACCCTCTGGAGTGCCTTTCTGTGTGCTGTGGTGCAGCTGGAGAACCACACACCGATGCAATATGTCAGCACACTTTCATCTCCTCCAGAGATGAGCCCCACCACGGTGGTATCATCTGCAAACTTGATGACTGCGTTGTCTATGTGGGTACTGATACAGTCATGTGTGTACAGTGTACAGTAGGGGACTCACTACACAGCCTTGTGGCGAGCCAGTGTTAAGGCTGAGGGCTGAGGAAAGATGAGGCCCCACTCTAACTCTCTGTACACGGTCTGAGAGGAAGTCTCTGATCCAGCGGCAGGTTGTAGAGGGAAGTCCGATTTCCGGCAGTTTAACTATTAGTCTGTCCGGGAGTATCGTATTGAAAGCAGAGCTAAAGTCAACAAAGAGCAGCCTGGCGTAACGGCCCTGCACTTCCAGGTGAGAGATGGTGGTGTGGAGCGTTGTAGCAATGGCATCTTCAGTTGATCTGTTAGCTCTGTATGCGAACTAGAGTGGGTCGAGTGTGGGTGGCAGGCAGGACATGATGTGACGTCGACGTCACAACTGGCAACCAAAGTATGAAATTTGTTGTTGGCGTTCCTGAGTTTTTCACAAAAAAATGGTCCAAATGTGCCGGATTTGGCCACCTGAGCATAATATATAGATCTCTACTGCTGTTTTGCTGCTCTGTTGTGCTTTTTGTAAAGCAACAGTATTGGCAGTTGTTACAATAGTGGCCTAAACATCAATTGGTTTCTTACATATGAGGGCATTCAATGTATTTTACAATGCCAGTGCTCCAGTGTGACGTGCAGTTGTTATAAAGAGAATTTTCTCATAATTGTTTTGGAGCTCTTCAGCACTGTTATACTAAAGGTGTCATTATTGCTAGAGTTAGTAGTCTGGCAGGATTTGTAATTTGTCTTTTGACCAGCTTACTAAAATGAGTCCTTTTTTGCCATCTTGTAAATGGCTCCTGTTTTCACAACAGCCGTTGTACCACCTACCATGAGGCGAAGGAAGTGTCAAGCAGAGATAACACATGTGACTGAGAGGGAATGCAATCAGACACTTAATATGTGTGATAAAAGAAAATAATTCTGTTGCAATTGAGATAATATTCCTTTTTGTTTATAAGAGGAGAGTATTTGATTTGCCCCCAGAAAGTCTGCAGTTGTGAAAAGGTTAAAAGGGTGACTACATGCCGCGAAAACAGTCGAGAGCCTCCATTTATCTGATTTGCACAATTTGTTTTTCTAGGGTGTCACACTGGGCAAAAATGTGCTCCACATATTGTATGGTAAAATATTTTTTGGGTGACACAGACATGACCAACACTGATGGTCTTTATTCTGTACCCACTGCATTATTCTAAGATTT
Organism: Hemichromis elongatus; assembly: GCA_015108515.1. Lineage (NCBI taxonomy): Eukaryota > Metazoa > Chordata > Actinopteri > Cichliformes > Cichlidae > Hemichromis > Hemichromis elongatus. Next base: position 151,573 of record VUQR01010984.1, on the reverse strand, counting down.
ACTACATAATGATGACGTTGAAGCAAAAAAGCTTATATTGGCCATTTAGCCATTTGCTATATTTCAAATAGTAATTATTGCGAAAGTTGGGAAAGTGTGAAAAACTTTGAGTATGCACAAAACAGAGAAGACAGTTGCCCCAGAAGAATCTGACGGTTGAGTTAGGTGCAGGAAGGTAGAGTCTTGTGTCAGAGAGAAGACTATCTCAGGAGATCGGCACTCTTTCCCTAATTGAGATAAACTTGTTGGAGAGGAACTGTGCCTTGCCTATAAAGCTGACAAAAGCAAGTTTCCAGCAGACTTCATAGTTTGAAAAAATGAGTTGTGTTAAAACTTACCCTGTTTTGATTCATTATTTTAAAAAATGTGCTTAGATTGTAAACTGTTGGATCTTCAGTAATTGTTTTTCATGGAATGTAAATACTTTTCTATTTAAAGGTCCTTTTGGTTGATGTAAAATTAATGATAAGAAAAAAAATTATGGCAATATCCTTTGGTAGAAATTTGCATCACCAGGAACAGGAACTGCATCACTTTGTAATAACCCAGAGTATGACATTAGATCAAGACAGCTAAGACAAAAGAGGGTAGAAGTCAAACTAGTGACTGATTGGGCGATTGGTCGCAGTGGGGTAATGACACTAACATCTTGGCGAGCAGGTGCTCAGTGCCAGGCTTTCCATTATATACTCTAAGGTCATTACCATGCCATTACTCATTTTCTCAGCGTAATGGAAATGAATCCTCAAGATTTAGCTGCCATGGGCCCAGACAATCTGAAACGTGAAGTTTTCTTGATTATCCAATCTAACACAGGGAGTAAAGGCATTTTAGGGTTTTTTAAAAAATAGGTATGTATTCTTTCTTATGTTTGTAACATTTCTAAAGTCATGACAAAAACTTGAACTTTTGCAACACTCCAGGTTCAGTTGTAGTTATAGGTTTTATGATGCCTGGCTGAAAATCACAGAACTTTCAGTTGCTCTGTCAAATTAGTCTTACCTCCATGACGCTCCTGCTGCTACTTCTACAGGGGGCTTCGCTTTGATCATAAATTCTGATTTGCATCTAAAACCATCAACAAATACTTTTCCCAGTCGGTTTTGTTTTGTTGTTATTTTTGGTGGTTTTGTTGTGTTTTCTGTGTGCACACACAAGCCTTTTTTCTTTTTCTTTTTTTGGATAATCAGAATTTGAGTGTTTATTCTATTTTTTCATTTGTGTGACTGACATTTATGTGATTGGTTGGGCGATTTAAATAACCTTCAGTGTCACTTACTGTGCAGTGATTTTATTGTGGTTATAGTAATGACTGCCTCACTTAAGTAATTAAATGTCCTTAACTCTTGTTTATTGCAGCCATGTTCACACCTTCATCATTAATTTAGGAACCTCAGCTTGTGGTTACACTCATTCCCTGGACAGTTTGACCAGTGATTTTAATACCTTTCAACCCAGTGCGGCTCACTGAATTTCTTACCAAAGCAAAACACTTGTGCAGAATAGCAGATCAAAACCTTTAGAGACATGTTTATACAGCAAGGAAAGTATATTTCACAGTTAATATCAATACATCCAGTCCAAGGTTTTGCTTTAGAGCCAGAGGCTCAATTTATCAGTGAGCTTCTCTGAGTGATTACAGGTAAAGTTCTAGCAGCGTGAGCTTAATTCATTTAATGACAATATAAAGCTGGGTTTTTACCTTGAAAGATGCATCATATTATTGCTATATTGAGTCTTAAAGATCAAACTGTACACTTATAGACTGCTGTCTGTTTCCTAGCAACTTCCCTGTTTCCACAGCATTGTTTTAAAAAGCTGGGGAGGGGGCTGATGGTCGCCATTTTATGTGTTAGCTCTGAGATGTCAGGTACCATAGCAATTTTCAACAGGAGACTCCCTCAACCCCAACACAAATTAATAGTAATTTTCTTTCCATCAACGGGATCATCATCAATTTGCATTACAATGGAATATGTCAATCAAAAGTAATTCTCCTGAAAGAAAAATGCCCATTTTGTAATCCACAGACACCCCTTACCTTTTATAGGAGGGGGGGAATCGCTTTTCAAAGGGTATATTTGCTTGGTATTGCTCAGAAAGACCTCCAATATTAAATGATAGAAATAAAATTACTTTTTGATAAAGGTTGAACTTTAAAGACGCCTAATTAAAATGCTACTCCTTGGTTAAAAGTGATCCTAATTGAAATTTTTAAATAAACCCACTTTTTATAGACTTGTTGATTGTAGCGGGGCATTAAGCAGCCAGCTGTTTCCTTCAGGGCTAGAAGAGACAGAAAGTGAACTTTCTACATCTAATACCTGACTGTACCTGATGCTGCTAATACTTCTTTATTTCAGCTAAATGTGTAAAAATAATAGCAGTTTTTTCTGAAAAAGTTTCTAGTATTCGCCTTGATTTGAAAACTTCATTTTATGTCCTTTGCTTCAGAAAACAGTTTTTTTCTCACTTTAGCTTTTAGTTTGTGTGTTCAGTAGTTTTGGTTAGGTCAAGTTAGGTTATGTGTTATCTTTTTGTGGGACTTGATCACTGCTCAAATTGATTTTTCTTCTTCTTCTTCTTTTTTTTTTTTTTGGACAGCCAAAAGTTGTTTTCGGTGATTTTTTTAATTTATTTATTTTTTGCGCAAAACACTAATAAGCGAAGCCAAAAATTTGAAAATAGTTCTGCTGAAGGAACAGCAGTATTCTCGAAGGACTGCAAATAAAAGCACTCTGCTGCTTTTTTAGATGGAAAGTAAAAATCATACGGCTTTCGCACAAGAGCTGGCCGATCAAGAACCTTTCGGAAGAGCACATTGTGTGCATGCATGTGTGCAGAGTCCTATGCATGTATTTGTGTTTGAATGCACAGAGAAAAGTTATGCATAATGCATCATCCTAGACTGGGCAGCACTCACCCGGGTATCATGAGTCAAGGTGAAATTACCTGCACTCCCCGGCTGCCCCATACTCTTATCAGAGAACGGTAATGATTTCAAGGTGAAGCTGGTCAGTGGTGTACATGATAATATATTTAGGCAGACCACTGTTGTGAACCATCTGTAGATCCCACTCAGTGCCCTGCAATTCTGGTAAGCAGCTGGAGAGCTACAGATGGCTGAGGTAGTGGAGCAAAAGAGTGGGGTCACAGTGATAAAGAAAGACTTGCTTCTTCTATTATCTCCTGGTCCTGGTGAAGCTAAAGCTGATTCTTGTTGCACATCACAACTCCTGTGGAATTGTGCTTTCTCATTTGTATTATAGATGAAACAGCACTGACCTGAATTTTTCTGCTTTTTCTTCCACCGAACTCTGGTAGGGAAAGCTTTCAAAAGTATTGACTTTAATGGAAAAAAAAATCAAAAAGACACTGTGTTATTGCTGTGGACCTTGATGTCATGTAGCTTTGTGTAGGTCTGATTGCACTGTTCATACGTTTCAAGTCAGTGTGAAGAGCTGTGTAAGAAACAGTGTGATAGGAGCAGCACAGCAGGGTTACCGTTAATGCTCCAGATGGCTCTCTAACATAGCCAGACTTTAGCTTTTGGGACTTTCTCTCTTGCCTTGTTTTGTAGAAATGATGCAAGTCCTATAAGGAGTGTATTTACATACACACTTTGTACTTTTTATTGCATTTTATTGCAAGTGTGCATAGCTAACCTAATTAATAAATGCGATCTGTTCTTACTGCGTTTTCACACAAAACAATTGGAGAGCTGAGAAGAGACCCAGACACGGCATGCATATCATTGGCACTTTCTACTTTTGACGTCACCAGCATTTTACCATGCCTGCCAATACCCATTCATACACATAAAGGGTGAATGACTCAGCTTAAGACTTTTATAATATTCCTGCTGTCTACGGCAGTCAGATCAATAAGAGTATCAGTTCACTCAAAAAGTGGAGAGCTGAAGCTCAAAGGTGATGTCACCAGCGTAAGGAAAAGAGCAGCTCGACAGAAAAGAGAAGGCAATTGGATTATGTAAGCAATAAGCGAGTTTCTTTCCTGGGGCTTTTGATTTTGATGTGCTATATATTCATGATCACAGTGCTGAGTCAATAATGATTGAGCTGCCTTTGGTCACCGCAATAAAAAGTCATTTGAGGAATGTTGCAGAGTTGAGGTTTGCTTACTTTTGTCAAGGCTGGGACAAAAAGGTTCTCCCAGAATATTGATACATTTGAAGTGGCAGGTTTAAATTGGTTCATTTAATGGATTACTATTGTGCAACATTTAACCTCTTTAGTCTTTTCCACTTTCCGAAACTCAGCCTTGTTTGAAATCAACACTAAAACATTTATGTTTTGCACTTCCTTTGACTCACCCTTCAGTGCTCAACATCAACCATCTGGCACCCCTTTGTGTTTTCAATCCTCGGGTCTAATGTTTTCTCTTCTAATTTCTTCTCTATTCTTTTCATTTGCATTTTAATGTTCTAATTCTTTTCTTTCATTTAATATTTTAGTGAGAGCACCTTAAGTTGCGCTTGTGTAAGAAATGCGCTACACAAATTAACTTGTGTTGCTTTTAAGTCACATAGGGTGGCTACAGTAACACATACACATAATGAACGGGTGCTTTAATGCACTACAAATAAATAGATGATCCTCTTAAATGCATCTTTTATCAGTTTTCTCACAGTAGTTGGCAGAAGTGCAGTACACAAAAACACTGAAATGAAAACGATATCTGAGTGTGAGCACCTTCTGCCTTTTCATTCTTAACACTCTACGGTAACTCAAGGAAAATTCTGCCAGTGTATTTGAATTGGCACAGGCCCGTTCATTGAGTCATCGATTTAGAGCAAAGATTTGAAGGGTATAAACCATTTTAAGATACAAATACTAGAGAAGAAGCAGGCGTAGCAGTTTTTACTTTGTAATAAGAGTAGGTACACAACAAAACGCTTGTTTCTTATTTTTTCTGTCATCTCCGAGGCCACATACTTGTTAAATCGCTATGTGCTGGGCTGTATTTTCATCATAAGAGAATAACAAACAAAGTGCTTTCAAGCTTTTAGTTTTGTTCAGTAAAAAGGTGGGCGGATGTTAAGGGGATAAAAGGTACACTTGCAAACAATGTTACCAGGTGTTTGGCGGGTTGTCTGTGGCTTTAAGTAGGGGGTGTCATACATTGTAGTTCATTGGCTATACAATGCAATTTAGTGTCAAGTGGGCGAGACAGGTAAAGTCATTACACAATTACCTATACATATTTCCATACATCTGTGTAAATGCATCCAAGTTAAAAATGAGATGCTGAAGAGCCTGTGCTGTGTTAAGAAAAGTCATTTGAACAATATGCCTCTCTTCACACACCTGCTGTCATTCTAAAGAAATCATACTGTCAACTCAAAGAAGCTTTAATGGCCTACCTTACTTTACATTACCTAACCTTACCTTACCTTTATATGAACATAGGTTGTGTCTTTGTCAGTGGATGTGAAAATGATGATGACTTAGATCTCTGGATTATATGAAACAAATAACAAAAAAATTTAAGATATTGGATTCAAACTTGTCAACTTGACACTGTGGTTCCTGGTGCAAAATACAGTGAATAGTTTAGATTGAATTCTTTGTTCTTCTTATAGATGGAAAATGTTGTTTATGAATCATGGCATATTTGGTCACCAATCAGACCTGTGATGGATTCATATCTAAAGATCTGAAGTGCCTGAAATGTCTACTCAGAACACGTATAGTCATGAGCCTGGATTTGCGTCATCAGAGACTTGGGGTTACATGCATAACCCATAACCTATAGTTCACTGTCTTCACATTTGCTGGTGTCCTCTGTGTGCCCATGCTTTTGCCTTTTGGGTTTTCAGTGAGTTATAGTGGATATACTCCATTAAATGTTACATTTCATTCCATTTTCATTCATTGGCTGAACCATATTCACACTGACAGTGACACAGCTTTCCTCTTTTCCAACGACTGGTTGTCTTTTTTAGTTACAATAACAAAACTGCCCGAGGCCCTACTCTATGTAGTAACAGCAGCCCCTGTCGAGCACTTAAGTTAATATAGACTCCTTAATAACACAGGTGTATAACAAGTGATGCACTTGTGCAATTATAAACAAAAAGCAGCAATGGATGTGTCACATTTTATTGTGCTCCAGAACACAGAGAACCTATCTGTGTCATGCAGACACCTCTCACCTAAAAAACAATGAACCACTAAAATGAAACCGCTAAACCGCTTGGGCCTATATTAGTCAAGTATTGATTTTCAAGCCTGTCATTTGAATACATAACAGGTGTCCAAACAATACTGTGAGAGAAATACTTGGTTCAAAGTGACTTCTTGATTTGAAACTTGCCACAGAAAGAAGACATTGCGTGTACTCTCTGCCATTAATTTTGTGTTTTTCTTAACTTGAAGCAGGACTTAATCTTTTTTTTTTTGTGGTTCTTTTCAGATCAGTGCACTGTGACAAGGTCCTATCTTTTCCTTCACAAGTTCTGGTTCTTCAGCACCATCTACTACTTTGGGAACTGGGCTTTTATCGGAGTAAGTCCAAGGATATGAATGAGATGTCACTGTCTGCATTTTGAATTTATTGCTCAAGCCCTCAGCTAAATATTTTCCACATTAGCAATTAAATGAGCCTTGATATATTTTGTCATGTGTGCCTTCATCGTTGTTTTTAGGCTTTTCTCATTGGTCTGGTGGTGTCCTGCTGCAGAGGGAAGAAGTCTGTGATTGAAGGAGAAGTGGAGGCCGATGATTCAGACTTCAGTGATGATGAATACGTGCACTGAAAAAGCAAAATCACTTGGATAGGCTTATAGATAGTGTAACCAACACTGAAAAGGGACTAGAAAGCACAATTTCATTAAGTAATGAATAGAGATTTTTTTTCTTAGATACATTTTGTTTGTTTGTTTGTTTGTTTTATTGTACAGCTTTCGTGTTGATTTCATCTTTGGTTAAAGTTGACGCATGCCTCCCTTTATTGAGACCTCTCAGCTGAATTAAAATATCTTTCTCTGTCAGTGCTACTAATGACAGGATACTGGAAGTGTTCTCCAAGTCAGTCCTACCTTAAAGTTAACTATTAAACTATTTGAAACTGAAATAAATTGGTTGTTTTTCAGCAGACACATTTGTGAGTAGCAGCATAGATGCTTTTTTTTGTTAATCTAAAACAATATCTAAGCTTTATTTGGGTAGAGCTCAGGTCTAAATTATAATCTTTCTGTATGCTTTCTAGACCTTTTACATGGTTTGGTTATCTACATATTAAGTTAAAATTCCAGTTGAACCTACACAAGCTGTTGCTGAGAAGCTAAATGGTATAAGACTAATAGATCCCAAGTGTTGACAGCAGTAGCACCTTTTCTCAGTTTATTTTGCAGATTTTAGTCTGAGGTTAAAAAAAAGAGTGGATGCGCTACATTAGTTACTGGCAGTGTGACACCATTATGTACAATGAAATGTTACTCTACTTGCATACCTGCACTGTGTGTGTGTATAATGTAAAGGACCAAGTGTATCTGCTGTGTTTTCAAGGGTTCAGTTAATTGTGGTTTTAATTATATGGGTTCAGCAGCTTTCTTCTCTTTATTGGTAGGAAAATAGTAAAATTACTAGAAAAGATAGAAATAAAGAATATGGATGTGACTTTCTTTTTAATTAAACACTTCTCATTTTTGCCTACACTTGAGAATTTATTAACAGCAAAAGTGGCCGATCTATTAATGGGCTTCTTTTAGACATACATATTAAAATCTTTGCAAGGTACTTATCTGTTTGAGGAAGATGGTAAAAAACTGTAAATTTATTATGGAAGCCAAGTTCTTGTGCCTCATGAAATGTCTGTGACCATGATGGGCACACAACAGTGGATATGTTAACCTAATTATTCACTCAGAAATCAGCTAGAATGAGTTTGAAATGGTTTTGTTTTGTTTTGGATTTTTTTTTTGGTTTGATATGTCCTTTTGTGAGAGTCAGTAGAGGGCATGCAGTGATGTGATGATGATGATGACAGAAGCTGCATCATTTGTATACTTGCTCTTTATTGGTTGTGGAAGTTGTTTGAATATAAAACAATGCCTGTGTTTAAAGAAATAAAGCCGTTTTAAATCCCATCATGGCTTTAACGCCTTTTTTTACATACAGTTTTTATTTTTATTGAAATTATGCACACCACTTTAGAGCAAGAACCGCCAATTTGTAAATAATATAACGTGCAAATGTCAAAATATATCGTTTTTCCCCTCTCATGCAGCAATAATTTCAGATATTTCAGACATATATATATTTTTAAAGTATAAAATATAGATTATTCGATATTAAATATGTGAGAAATGTGGTATTTTTACACTATGTTCTGTCAACATATATTATTCACCAGAATCTAAACCACGGTTGTGGCCTTTTGAGCCAGCCATAGCATCATGGGGCTCATTCAATGTATATTTTCCCCGTCGAGATGAACACACAATGTTTCATTAATTAATTGTTTGATGGAATAATGATGATGGAATCATCATTATATGGAATAATCAATAGAATAAGTGATTACTAAAATAACTGATAGCTCTAGCCCTGTGGTGGACTTTAACCAGACCATTGCAACACTTCAGTAGCTTGAATGATTTAGTCCAGCAAACTGCCAAAACTTCTGCTTCTATGGAGGTTCTTACACTTGATCAGTTAATCGGGTGCATTTGATTTGCAGCTCTTGCTGTTTTTGTTAAATAAATAATGACAGGATGTTATATCTTTAGTTTTGGAGTTCTTCTGAGTTGTGTTTACTTCATTGTAAGACCTGCTAGGGCCCAGATGAGGCATAAGATCTTTCATTTTACCTTGACTATATTTACTCATATGATTAATTTCAGTATGTAGTATGCCCTGATTTTATATGTGATTGTACTGTCATCTTTTGACAGCGCCAGGACATTTGGGGATTTCATGCCCTTGCCAGAGAGACAAAATGTCACCACTGGTAATTCTAGGTTAGTGTGTGAATAATGGACTTTGATAAACCTGAAAACTTCATCTACCAAAAATGTATTTTCTGCAACATGTCGACACGAATCAGAGGCAACAAGCAGCCAGGCTGTCAGAAGACACCAAACAAGATGCTCGGGTCATTGTGCTCCGAAAAAGCTCTGCTGGCCTGCCCTTTCAGGTCTCCCAAAAATAGAAACAACCAACCAAATAGGGTGATGAACAAAAAAAACCCCATCTCAGTTCATATTGCACTCACTCAAAGCTTCAGGATGAGTCAGAGCCAATTCTTCCCATCTCCTTTCCCTAGCCCAGTGCTCCACTCTGACTATATGTGTGCAGTGTAGTTCTGCACATCACTGTATACCTCATGTTATGTCTACAAAAAATATGCAATGTGGATTTTATGACGTCTTTCGTAGTGTAAGATCAGTCTAATATTAAAGGATCAAACCGTTAAAAACTGTGCAGTATATTATCGTATTTGCTGACTAATGCTGTGACAGTTAGCAGTTCGGTCTGACACAAGCAGGAACTCTGAAGTTTATAAAAAAACAATCAGTAATTCTGCAAACACGAAACTGCATTCTGCATTTCAACTACAGCAATATTAAAGGTTTTAGCATAATAAAGACGTGTATCAAATGAGACTGGCACTTAAATACATCCGCCACTGGATTAGGATAAAACTGCGTCGGATGGATTTGCATGGAATTTTGTGTGCATATCCAATTAGAGTTTGAGGTATGCATACCTTGTCATAACTATTGTGCAAGCCTGCTTTGAGTTAAGCCATTATACGATATGCCACCCCCACATTTCACTAATAGACTAACTAAGCCTTTAGCCAAAAACATGAGCCCGAGGACCCTAGCAGAAAGGATCGTGTGATCAACATGTCAGATCAGAGCATCTTTCGCAGTCTAGAGTGCAACTTTTTTTGTTATCCCTTGTATTCAAAAGCCAGCCTTGTCTCATCTTCTTTCCTTTCTTTGCTGCACGTCTTCCAAAGCTCCTCTCACAACTTTCTTTGGGAAAACACTTTAATGAATAAATGAATGAATTCATGCAGGAAAATAAAACTATCTTGGCATGGAGCTACAGTATTAAATATACCTGAAGGCCATACATGACAAATGCATTTGATCATGTTTGGTTTTGTCCAGAAGTCTGTGAAGTCTTTTTTTTTTTTTTTTACAGTTAGACAGATTTGAAATCTTAACGTTTTTCCGTTCATTACACCC
>VUQR01010984.1:117251-141331 GCA_015108515.1 Hemichromis elongatus | reverse complement strand
TTCATTACACCCTTGCATGTATAAATAATCATATTTGCTTCCAAAACTGGAATATTCAAACAAAAAAATGCAAAGGTAACCCAAAAGAGCTGGCCACTGTTTGGGTCTTTTTTCGAAAAAGGCAAATATGATTTTGTGGAGAACTGCAGGTACCAAGAGGAATTAGAAAACACTGTAGCTATTGTCATGGGCCTCTGTACCCATCATCGCTCTTACTGCTCCACAGAACAACAGACCTTAGAGCATTATACGGTGCATGGCAAGTACCTGCCCAAGAATGTTCCAGAGTTTTCTTTTTTTACAAGCTTTCAAAACTTTTTTCTTTATTTCCAGTGCAACTGTTGTTTAAAGTTTTCAGCACAAAAGTGTTCATATTTTGCTTCCAAGGACCCAGGCTTCTTTTTTTTTTTAAGTGATCTCGAGCTGTAGTTCTCCAGGCTTTCTGAGTTGTTCAAAGTCTTTCAAAGTTTTTCTTTGGACACTGGCTGCTTTTTCACTCGTGCAGTCCTGACCATTTTCAGACATCTATATCTACAGAGGAAGTCAGGAGAAAGGTGCAACAATGAGCGTGTACAGCCACCTGTAAACACATGCTGGAGAGACTGATGTGGCTTGGAGCATTGGATGGAATAATAAACTCTGATGTACCATCATATTTTGATCCATGATGAAATACCATTATGAAAGCACCTGATTGGCAACAGCTTCATTTTTCAGCATGACGTGGATCCCAAACACACAGTAGTGTGCAGTAAATGCATTTCTTGATAGAAAAAAAATCACAATAGAAAGCTATAACTCATAGACTGGCCTCCCTAGAGCCTGCAACTTGGAGCTACAGAACTATTCCTGAAGACTGCCATTGCCTAAGAGAGTTCATACTGTGCAGCAGAATAAAGTCAGTCATACAAATATTGACTTTAAAACCTGTTACAATTGTATTCTGTTTTTGCCTTATATACTATATTTCCAGTTATATTTGCATATTTTTCCATAATTGCTGCACTTCTATTTCCTCGCAAAACATATTGAGTGGGTCAAAACAGCACTGTATATGTGGTGGCCAAGCTTCTAAATAACGACCTGTTAAGACAGAAATGTTTAAAAAATTTTAAATAACTCCAAATCTGTGAAATTACAGCCAGGTATTCCAGATTATGATCATAATCTCCTTATGGTCTGCTCTGGGGCCTGGTGCCCTTTTTGCAATCCAAGATGTTAGAGCTCTTGACTCTTTGCTTTTTAAAAATACACCCCAAATCATTTGAAACCACTCATTTCTCTATTATGGAGATAATCTACAAAGTGTGTGGATTTCAGATTCGTCCAGGACTGACTGCACCAGCAAATTCAACCCAGGAGCAAACCATCTGCTGTTTTCACAGCAGATGGTAGTCTTCAGAACTATTCCTGAAGCTCACTTCCTTTAAGTAGTCTTCAGGAGCAGGCTCTAGGCTTCCAAGAAACCAGAAAGAAAAAAGAAAAAAAGAGAAATCATCACAGCATTTTCAGGCATATCTCAAAATTGTAGGTTTCAAAGAGAATGCGTCTCCAAGCAGGAAGACACTTCACAAATTTCCCCTGCATGAGAGACCAGGAAGAAACACTTTGCTGTCTGAAAGGAACATAAAATAAGAGTTTGACACAAACATACAGGCAAAGAGCAGAACATTAGGAATCTGGATTGTGGATTGACAAATCAGTGTGGCCACAGTATCAATAAACATTTTAGAAGAATAACCTGAAATCCTCTGCAAAGTATGATAGGCGAAATGTTAGTGTTTGTATTCAGTTATTTTTTGATATGCAATATATAAATATATTACAAGAATAACCAATGATTTTATGGGGTGTAGAGTTCCTTTCTTTCAAATCACTGTATTGGCTCATTGAAAAGTAAACAACACACAGACCCGTGCGTTTAAAAATCTCAACTTTTACACGCTTCCCAAACATTGCACCATTTTTTATTTTGATTTTGTCCTTCATAACTTTTGCCTGGATGTATTTATTTAATTATTTTTTTTTGGGTGGGGGGAGTCTTTCCTTTGGGTTTTAACTCCTCTGACAGGCCCTTGATAGACAAGCAGTTTGCCTTACCCCTCAGCAATGCCTCCGGAGAGCAAAGTGACACAAGATCAATGTAATTATGTTGATTCAGTGTTTGTAGCCCCAAAGCAGGTTAACCTCAATGCTCTCACATGCCTGTGGGACCTGCCACTCACTATCGAATGAAGGCTCTTCCAGCAGGTCAACATATCTCAGCTTGATTTAAAAACAACAAAATAACATCGCTTTCCACTTCCAGAGACGTGGAGCATGAGCAGGAATCAATGTGAAGCTCGCGTATAAAAATCGAAATACCCTGCAGGATTTTCACAAAATGACTGTCCAAGTGTGAATTATTAGAAGTCATCATCACATTCTTACCCATATTACTTTCATTAACCGAGCCAAAGAGACTCTCTGCCAAAGCAACGCTTCACAGAGAATAAAGTAATTCCTCATTAAATGACATTAGAAGCTGTTCCTGTATTAGTGTTTAAACACAAAATGCTTTGTGTGGGGCAGAGGCTGCATATGATGGTCCTCTCGTTAAAATAGGGACTGAATAAACAAATAGAGGGGTGTTTGTTTTTGAGGATGTGCTTTCTCAATACAGATGGTGATATTGTTAATGGGAGAAATCTTTAAGTGATTTGCATTAAAGCTGCTGTATTTTTGTTATTCTAAAACTCCTCTTTGACTATTCTTGACACTGAGGCTATTCACTCAGTAGTAAAGTTAAAAATAAATATGAAAAAAGAAAACCAATGCAAACACAAAACTTGGTATGTTTAGAACACCTCACTTGGATATGATTACGTCACCTCTAGAGGTTAAAACATGTATAGAAATACAGTATATGAGGCAATAACAGAGTTAGTGCTAGTCTAACAAGCATGAAAGTCAATGTTTGTATGACAGCCTGAACTCTCTAAAGCAAGCAATCTTGTCATTTCTTTAAGTAGTCTTCAAGAATAGTTCTCCAGGCTTCTTGAAGGACATTCAAACGTGCTCTCTTCTTTGAATGTTTCCATTCTCGTTGAAAACGATCCCACTCTGCTTCAGTGATGTTGAGGTCCGGCTTCTGGGGAGGTTAATCCATGGCTGATAGTTTTCCATCGTGTGTTTTCTATCCAGGTATGGTTTTATTGCATCAGCAGTGTGTTTGTGATCACTGATATGCTGAAAAACAAAGGTGTTTGCAGATGTTGTTGCATGGTGAATCAAAATTTGGATGTACTTTTCTGTGTTTATAATTTCATCCATTAGCCTCCACCATGTGTTACAGAGGGCTATAGATATGGTTGTACCTCTTGCCTGACCCCTGTACACGCTGATGATGATTTGAAGGATGAAGCACCCTTCCAGTAAAAGTATTTCTAATGAGGCTTCAGTGAACACTAGCTGAATCAACTAATGGGCCAGAAGCATCTCAGGTCAAGTGTCAGGTCCTTGCTGATTTTTATTTGTATTTTTTTGGCTGTTTCTTAAGGACATGACTTTGAAATATTGTTCATCTGCTGTAGATTTTAGGCCTGCTATTTTTGTCCTATAAAGTTTCCTCAAATTGTGTTAAGGACACACTACACACCATGCTGAGATGGGTTAGTGTGTGAATAATGGAGTTTTGCGCTAACAGCTCTTTGGAATCAACTTGATGCCATTTTTCAGAGCCAGGTGAAAATTTGAAGAAATGATGTCTTTTTGTGACAGTTAGTAACAAAGTGTCTAAAGACGCAATTTAAAAAATATATCTTTGCTAAACTGTCTGTTATGTGTAGACACGACACTGGTTCACCCCTCGAATTTGCTTTTTTATGCTTGAATGATTCATAGGTCAGTGTTAAGCGGCTTTACAAAAAACAAAAGAAGAAAAAAAAGACCTACAGAAAGCCTGGAGATCTATCACTCAAAATAACTTTAAAAAAGAAAAAAAAAAGAAAAAGGGACAGCTCAAAACTTTTGTACAGTACTGTATTCAGTGTAGAAATGGCCTTCAAATAACACAACATGGTACAATCTAGTGTGCCTTTTTATACTGATTATAAAAACACTCTGGTTGTAAAAGTGTTTTGTGATTAACTCTCAATACTTGAACCCACATACTATGCACTTATTGTGTATGTATTTAGGGCGTTGCGTGAAAAATAGGGCCTCCTGCACAGGCAGGGGGGGAGATGGCAATAAGTTTAAAAGCACTGTAATGGATGCTGCTTCATTAATAGGGAATAAAAAAAAAAAAAACTCTTACAGAGCTAGCAACAGGCTGGAGTACTGTATATAATTAACCTAATTATGTCTGGTAGTCTAAATTGAAATGCGCTGTAAATTTAGACATTAACGTCTAGACCGAGCTCTGCTCTTAATCATCTTAATTTATGTTGGGACGACATCAAACCACAGACGAGTCTTCGTGTTTAACAGACGGACCCCTCCTTTTTTCTCCTCCGGTCCTCGCTCTTCACTGACACTTCCTCCTCCTCCTCCTCCTCCTCCTCTTCCTCCTCTTTGCTGGACTCCTGTTTCCCGGGAGGGGAAGAGATGGCGACTGGGTTCAGGGGTGGGCACATACTGGAGCTTTCATGCCATTCATTCAGCTGTACGGCACTCACCACTAGACAGAGCAAACAAGATTTTCCCTGAGCCCTCACAGCCTCTCCCCATTAGTGCTCTGTCTGGGCCTGTCTGTCTGAGAAAACAGACGTTATTAGCTGAACCTTCTGGAGGCACACAGCCATATTACGGCTTTAAATGTTTCCTATCCAAATGCAGAAATTTCATATGAGTTTATGAGCTGAGGCAGGAAACTTTATACGTCAAACCTTCTACTGCAGTGTTACACGAGGCGCTTCACATCAAGCCAGGATATTGGATATTGAAAAAAAAGCAATTTATACCACAAATCTTAATCTCTTAACCAAGCATGTCACAGCCACCCAACACCATAAACTTGACACAACCTCTGAAGCAGTACGAACATATTTCCTCTTTTATTTACATTCCTTTTCAAATGTTAACATTTTTCGCTATAACTTTTTGATCAGGTTGGCATTTTTTTTCTCATTAAAATAAATTGGCACAAGTAAAACATATGTAGACAAAAGTTTATTTACACCATACAACATTTTGTTTTTAAATATTTTATACAGAGCTGCAGATGAGAGAGCTTGCTGGGATCCTTCAAGCAGATTCTGCAGTAATAAAGTTGTGAAATATATTATTTATATAAAAGTGAGTATTATCTTTATTGCATTTAAAGCAATGAAGAATGTAGCTTGACAAACATTCATTTTAATATGACAGAAAAAATCCTCTTTGCCTCCCATGTTTTATATTATAAAGTAAAAAGTGTAGTAATGGCCAAACAGACTGTTATAAACTTTTTAAAAACCTGCATAAATATATACATTGTGCTCCCGGGTCTAGTTTTAGGAAATCAAAACTAGACCCGATGAAGCTGGGACCACATGGCATGTCTTTTGCTTTGTGAGGTTTACCTTTTTTTTTTTAACCGCTTTCTTTTCGCCAATTCCTCAAAAGATAATTCGAAACACATGATGGTAAATATTGTACACCAGGCTGCCCCACACTAAGTACACTAGTGAGAATACAAAAAGTAACACTGATGTTTTTATCCCTTTTTTTTCTTCTTTTTTTTCTCTCTCACCAGTCCTTATATTGTATTGGCACATAATGTCCCTGCCACACTCGTATTATCCAGATATGTATGCCAAGGCTGTTAGAAAAGTCTGTTGCTTTGTTCAGTGCAAAATACATCCGCTTTTCTCCTCATTTCCTAGTTTGCATTTCTCCTTCACCCTCTAGACCTCTGTTTGGAAGTCTCCCTCCTGGACATCTAAGGGTAAGTTGACACACTTTTCCCACTCTGCAGGCGTCATCTCCAGTGAGTCCTTGGTGTCAGATTCTAGTACATTCATAGTGGCGTAGTTCTGGTACTCACAGGCTGGATTGTAGCTCTCCCATGGGTTCTTGTTTGGCATTGCCTTGTCCTGTGAACATGGCCGGTGGGGTGTGATGTTAGTGGCATGATATCCTCTGCAGCTAAACCATTTTCTTTCTTTTACATAATTGAAAGTCAGTTCACTCAAGAGGGCATTATCTGAACTCATATATGAACCCACTTCTAATTAAAAATAATGGATTAATGCTGTGGAAAGCATCAAATAACAAAAGATAATGGTAGTGTATTAAAGGTGAACATGCTTACGCTATTATCATGGAGTCATAGCAGAACTGTGTTTTCCCAAAGCTCCAAAACTGCTTTATTATATGGGCTCCATACGTGAGCCATTCATCTGATTTGCTCTCACTAAGAGTCCCAAAGATGCTATTGCAAATAAAGGAGAGAAGCTGCTCCCAGTCAGGGGATATAAAATGGATACTAATGTCTGCAGCCAGCTCTGCAGTAGATTCATTTAGGTAAAAAAAAAAAAAAGAAAGAAAAAATGGGGGAGTGAGATGCACTGTAGTTTTCTATACAAAAGATCCCGTACTGGTAACTAAGCAACAGGCCTTGAATTACATTGTACTGTAGGGCTGATTGAAAAGGGATTATATGCAACCAAAAGTACTGACATATCCTTATTATCAGATGTGTTTGGTCACCAACCCAATTTTGCTTTGTGCTTTCGGTATAAACATAAAATGCTGCTCATGTGAGTCAGACGCGTGAAGCCTGATATCCTCACAGTCTGCAGCTGCAGTCAGGTGCGGAGACAGATGGTAACACTTTTGATTTGCGGCGAGGTCAGAACAAATTCATAGAACCAGCCTGACTTCTGGATCGAGCGTGATAAAGGAAAGTTCCCCCCCCCCACACACACACAGCCGCCACAGGAGTGCAACGACATTAAGGTCAAAGTTGTATAAGATGCTGATAGATTAAATAATCTGCCATGCATTTATGGAAAAAAATGATGGGGTTGCTAAGTAGATAAATGTGCATGTAAATAAAAGTGCATTCATGGCCTTGCATTGGAATGGATGCACTCTATTGCAACAAGAAAACCAAAGGTCCTTTTTCCCCTGGCCTCATGGAGAAAATGCCTCAATGCTTTTAAGGGTCGGCCCCCGCCACTCGGTCTTTGCCAGCTGCTGGCAGGCCCGCTATTTTACTGGACGGTTTACTTCTGCATGTACTTTAGCTACATAACCACTCATTTGCACAATCACACACTATGTGTCCTGCACCGGGTATCTAAATAGGGTATTTGGATGTTGCTCTGTTTCACTGGCTGTCCGCCACCCCCCTGGTTTCCTGTTACTCACCATGCTGCCCATATTTGGTATGTCTCGAAATCGGTCCAGGGTTTGAAATTTCTGATTCAGTTCCTGGAACAGCTCCATGTGTCTTTTCCTGGTGTGCATGACTTTCTGCAATAGCAAGGGTTTTTTTGGTATTGACAGCCAATAACGGAAATGCATCTTCCTCCCCACCCCCTCCAACTCTTCTCAATTTGTTAGTGTCATGGTAGTTTACTTATAGGCCAGGTTTGAAACAAATCTACCTGTCACTGCATATACAAAAGTGACTGCCAAAATAAAGGAAACAGCAATGTAATTAAAGTTAGGGTTAGAGGACACTTAAACACTGAATAACTTTCACTCGTTGTTTTGTTGGTGTAAGGGAAACTCTCGCAATCAAACCTTGGCACTGATTTTCCATTTTAGCCCAAGCTAAAAGAAAACGCACTTCAAGCCAAACTTGATGCCATGTTTCCTTGATTTTGACAGAGTTTACAATATATATGCAGCAAAGCCTGATTTAACATTGCAAAGGAAATGCTATAACCTGCCAAAGGGGGTTTGACTATGTGTTTGCAAGCCAATAAAATCACTGCTGAAACCAGTGGTAAAAATCAGATGTGAAATGTGCAAATGACTTTAAAAGCATACATTTTGGAAATCAACATATAGCTAATGGATGTAGGAGATGGAGGAGGACAAAATGTAGATGAGAACTGTTGCCCTGTTTGTCAGTTGACAGCCTTGCTTTTACCTTAACTACACAGCGTGCCAATAAATCTCACTGAGTCAAGGCTGTGTAACACCAATAAGCTTAAGAGGCACAACAAGAACTAGTAAATCAAATGACAAACACAACTGCAAAAATGGCCTTTCTCTGCATAAAAAGCTAGATGCATGTACCAAGGAAGGACACATTATGGTTTTACATACCTCAAAGTCCAGATCGGAGTAACGTGACTTTCTTCTCTGTGAACACAAAATCGGAAAGTATAAAGTTATAAAGCAGACATGGGCACCGACAGAGATGTTTGGAGTATTTTAACATAAAAGTGTTAAAGTGCAACTCTGAATCCTCTGTGCTTTATCCACATGAGCGTATGTACCTCCAGAGAGCTCATAGATATTGTCGACCCTGTTTCACTCCGAGAAAGCCCCGTGGATTCCTCCATTTCAGCAAGGAAGTTCTTAACAGCCGTGCGAGGTTCAAATGGCAGGTTTTGCATCTGCTCTGGAGCGCTCGGATACTGCTGCTCCAGGTTCACATTCATGTGGTCCATGCCTGCCGGGTTGATATTGAAGTCAGGGCTCATCTTGTAATGCATTAGCCTCTCGTGTGGCAGCGTATCCATAGTGATGTTCATCTTGGTGTCGTCTTTCAGGAGGGTGGGCACGTTACCCGACCCCGACACGGCTGCGGAGGCACGGGGCATCACTATGTAGTCTGTCTCCATCATCTGACTCTGCATGGGATGGCCCTCCTTGTCGTGGATGCCCATGTCTTGGTCGCTCTGGCGAAGGGCGTCGTCGGTGCAAAGGTAAACGGTGCGGCGCATGTCGGCGGCATCGGCCATGCACTGCTCTTTCAGCTCGCCCACTCCCATGGGCATGTGCAGAGCAGAAGGCTGCTGGATAATCACTTTGGAGATGATGTTGCCAGGCAGCGTTGAGTAGTTGAGGCCCTCGGGGGCCTTCTCGTCCTCCTCATCATTGAGGGAAATGCGGGAGAGGGTGCCTGTTATGGTGGCGGCGCGACAAGAGCCCATGTCTTTGTGGAGTGCTGCGGGGCAGGGTGATACAAGGATTAGTTGGAATTTCTCAGTAATGGATGTCAGACTCTGTTTTATATTTTTCAGCATGTGACTGAAAGAACAAGGGAATTCAAATCAGTGTGAAAGAACTCTCGGTGGAATTTGCAGTACAGAGGGAAAACTGTAATGACGGGATAAATAACTGTGAATATGCACCAAGTGTGACATCACGCCCCAATACAGAAGGACACAACAGCAGACACTGCCGTCTCTGGAGGATATTACTGTAAATGGGCTCATATAGTTTCATCCATCCCTGAAATTCCCTCTGCCATTCAGAGTACAGCATTTCATATCCTAATCCAAACTTAGTAATTGGTGGTGACCTTGTCCTGTGCAAAATATTCTACCAAGGAGCAGATATCTATTCTAAAATACCTTCTGGTTATAGGAAACACTGAATCCTCCCCTGTGTGTGTTTTAATCTTTGCCTAGGAATTATATTATCTGCTCACAATAGGCCTGCAAGGACATTACAAGAATAGCAAACAAGTGCAATACTCCCCTCTCTGTTCGAGGCTAATTTAATGCTCAGTGTGGACATGGGGAAAACAGTGTGGTATTCACTCTGAAGAAGTCCTTTGATCTAAGTTTACACTGTGTTCTGTAGTGTGACGCTGCAGAATATTACTTCTGCTGCTGACAATAACCCAAGCTTGTAAACAACCAGCTTTAACACCGCGAACCCACAGAGTGGTCTGTTAAGTGCATTTCTCTTAGACTTGCAGCTCCACTTCGGTCCATATTGGGTCATGATTTATAAATGACACCTGTCTTCTCTTCCTTTTTGTATCAGGTATGCCCACTTTAGCTTTGGACGAGCACAGGATGAAGTAGGGCAGGCCAGAAAAGCCAGGGAGCCCCTTTTTGTTACTTAACAAGCGGCGTTTCAGAGAGCTCTGAATAATGGCCAGCTTGGTTGCTCCCTGCACATTTAGGAGAAAAGAGAGGTTTCAAGCCTGTGCAGGTTTCTAACATGAGATAACTTGCAGACTCTCTTTTATTCTCCTCAGTTTTATTAAATCACAAAACTACTGTGGCCCAGAAGTACAAAGCTCGATAGAGGAATCAGAAAACATTGTACATCCCCAGTGAGATAACTTAGAAAGAAAATCCTCCCAAAATTAGACACAAAAGACCTACGTACCTATCCTTAGATAGTATCACGAAGTTAATGAAAAGACATAATTGCAAATGGAACTGCCAAAAGATGAGGAAAGCAGCCTCTATTTCAATTTACTGCAGTTATCTATTACAGTGATGCTGGAAATTACAGTGAAAGCTCCAACAGCTCTCTTTATACTGTTTTGTTCTCAGATTAAAGTCAGTGTTTTTGTAACTGTGAAAAAACTCCTGTGGGGATTGTTGGTTGTTATATAACCTGGGCTATTTTTTACTGTCTAACCTCTTTTGGTTTTGTTTTTTGTTTTTTTACATGCAAACCAAAAGGAATCTAGTTAATCAGAAAGTGTGTGTTCTTTACCTGATCGGCAGGCGATGTCCACATCCTTTTCAAAGTCCGTCTGTAAGTAAAGGACAGTGAAATGCTCAATATTTCTAAAAATAAAGCACTTTATCTTGTATATTAAAAAGAAAAAAAAAAGAAACTAGCTACAAAAGTGAGATCAATACTATTCTATTGTTATGATACATGAAAATAATCCCGATAATATATCAACAAAACGTGTGTGGCTGGAAAAAAAAATGCCGCTGCAGCAGCTGGGAAGCATTTTGTGCTTGCTGCTAATGATCGCATTGAACAAGAGGGCCTGACACCATTCTACTATTGTGAAAACTGTTCCACTCTGGATGGTATTACAATACTAATGGCAGATCATTGCTTCAATGTGCCCGTGGCATCGTCCTGCTAGATGAAGAGACTGGCGTCCCGGTCAAAGATCATGCAGGGAACAGTCCTCTATTACCCAGTGAGAGGAAATGAGAGGGATGGACAGCAAATATGGCCAGTAAGTTCAATCAAATAGAAATAAAAGACTGAGCTTAAGGGCTAAGAAGACCAAAGGAAACTAATACAATTTATCAAGGGGCCAAGTGTCTTCACCGCATATAATCAGAGCTTTATAAAAGCACACCGTGCAAAATTATTAACCTATAGAAAACAATGCCTTGTGCTGTGGAGGTCATAGAAACCTAAAAAAAAAAAAAAAATAGGACGGTAATAAAAGAAACACAAGAGGCAGACGAATTAAGGTTAGTAGAGAACAAAGGGGTGTGCCCATGTATTATAAATAACCAGGGAACATTGCTCAAATTATAGAGGATCAGATAACAGCGGGGTAACTGTGCCTACCATTATCTGAGCATGCCCATTAGGGAAAGTTCCTGTTGCATCACCGCTGATTGGATCTTGGCAGTTTCTTAGCCGACATCTGAAAGCATCCTGGACCTATGCACCCGAGGGAATAAGTGTGAGGTAATATGTTAACAATACAGTCTATTATGTTTATAATATCCTTTAAACATTTCTTTTTAAATATGCTAAACCCTACAGGGAACGAACTGTTGCTTTAGGCTGTTAGTAAGTTTAGGATTCGAAAGCAATTAATAGCTAATAGCATTAGCGGGAGCATAATCTGCTGACATACAGGGAGCTGAAAGAGATCATAGGTGAAGAGGGGGAGAAAATGAAATCATCCTCTACCTCTCTCCGTAGGATACAGTGCACCATCACAATGACAAAACCCTGCAGCGAGTCAAAGACAGCAAAGAGGATCTGAAAGAGGATGGAGCGCTTGTCTGTCATGGCAAGTACCGCAGACATCCAGGTCAAAGCCAGCAGAGGCAGCACGACGCAGGAACTCCACAAGGACGCCCTGAGAGAAAAGAAGTAGAAGAAACAAAGGCAATCACGCTGGTGGAGATGCATTCAGTCTACAGTGCTGACTAAAGTCTCAAATCTCAAAAGTTTCAACACTGAAACGTAAATTTGCAACGCAGTGGGCAGCGAGATGATCAGAACTGCAGAGGTGGAAATGCTGTACATACAGAGACTCCCCGCAGCATCTCCTTATTGATTCACAGACACTGACAGGCACTTACATTGCATTGCTAGCTGTAGTTGCTGATAAAGCAGTTGTTGATACAACGCCACATTTGGCACACTTGAGAGTTAATCCTGTATGCGGCTCACTCATCTGTCTGTGGGACATAGAGACAACATCATGACAAACAACGCTGAGAGCCACTAAGTCCACTTTAAAATCTCCCACCATCATATTATCTACAGCACAAGCATCCAATGTGTGGGGGCGTGTGTGTGTGTGTGGTTTTTTTTTTTAATGATTTTCATCTTGGACTGATTCTGCCAAAGAAATACGAAACCATGTCGCTCCCGAGAGAGATCTGGCCTCTTTATGTTTATGCCTGTAATTTCCTTTCAATGGCAGAAAAAAGGAGGTCTAAATCTCCATATGTACAACAACTCAAAGCACACTGTATGTATATTTTTGCATGATTTTAAGAGAAGAAAAGGAAAAGCAGGTACTAACAAGGACGTGCTGTCATACCCTGCTCGGTGCTTCAGCTTCTTGTCTAGTATGCCATCTCTGGACACTAGTTTGTTAAACACCAAAATTCCAATCACCATGTTGACCTGTCACGAGAAAGAAGCAATATTGGTTTTCAAAAAATCATCCGCAAGAAGAGGATTTTAAGAGCAATGTGTTTAATTTCCCAGCGTGACATTCTCCGTAGGTAGCCAATGGTTAGTGTCATTTTCCATCTGCATTTAACTTTGACCTGTAGCTTCTATTATTTGCTCTTCTCTGTGACATTTCAGCCAATGGAAGAGACATGCCCCGTGCACAACAGCCTTAAGAAAGGATCTGGCTGACAAGAAGCACTTGTCTCCTCAAAGGCACCTTCTCCTATTATTAGCAGAGGAGTGAGGGAGCTTTACAGTAGCTGGCTGAACCATTGCTTAAAACAGTGCACTGTAGTCTATTTAAAATCCCCCATAACTGTGAGAAGAACTCATTGAGTATTTATGCAAATACATTTGGGGAAGTTTTTATCTAACAAGCTCTGTTACTGTGAGACATCTGACTATCGATATAGTGATAACAGCAGCACATTGTGGCGTGCATTCTCACTGCAGATGGTTGTTTCTGCCTTTTTTTTTGGTGGTTTTTTGCAGAGATTAGCTTGTGTTCCTCTGAGATTCGCTGCAAATAATAACCACGGAGCGGCGAGACTTCCTTGTCTTTGCGCTCAAACAAAGAGGTTTAGTCACTTAAAAAATACATATATCTGAAATGGCTTTATTTCAAATCCCAGCAGAGGACAGGAATTTGACAGTGAACAATATTTACACATTTGGAGTCGTCCGTCCCTCTGACACAGACTTAGTGATTTGCATAATCACATTCTTTGTGTAATTTTCTCTGTACAGCTATGTAAATACAAAATGATTAAAATACCCCAGTATATTAGATTTTGGACAAATCTAATGCATAAATACTTAATAACCTCACAGCTACATGGAGGGCCATTATGGTAAATGAAAGGGGGTTACTCAAGCACATTGCCTGATGGGACGCTCATTACTTTGACTTTGAAACCACAGTTGGTTCCTCAAGTCAGACATTTTCAAAGCATCATTTTTTTGTGTCGGGTTGCAGCACAGCACAGTTGTACCATATTCACACCATACCACTGCTAGAACTGTGTGGCTTGTGTGAGTGCTGCTCTTTGAATGCAAGCAAAATTATTCAAAAGCAAAGTCATGTTTATTAAAAAATAAAGAATAAAAAAAAAAAGAAATAAGTTTTTTGCTGCTAGTTCTGGCAGTTTTTCTGTTTTTTATTGTACATTTCTTTACATTGCATTATATAGAAAAGCAACCACACCCCTAACAAAACAAAAAACAGTGGTGGCTGAGACATACCAGAACAACAGCAGCTGCAGGTCCAACAAAGGCGTACAGGAGCCCGCCCTCCAAAGACAGCCAACAGCTGCAGGAAAAGCAAAAAAAAAAAAACAGTTAACTCCCACTAAGGCATTAACATCCAAGTTAATGGTGCACACCAGCATACAGTTGTGTTTTCCATGATTGTCAGGGGAGAACTGCCATATGTTGTAACTCCATAGCCAAAGTTTCACGGGGTAATAAAATTCTAAAGAGATTTTAAGCAGTGTTTATGCATTTGGTTTCCAGCAGGGATACAACTCACATGGAATTGGGGTCTTGCTGTGCTATTTTGAAATTTGATTGGCTTCTTGGGACTTTGTTTATGATGCTATTTAGGATAACTAAGCCACTGCAGAAGCGTGCAATCATTACCCTTAGATTTTACAGACGAACCTACGATGTGCCCACTGAATACTAAACACAATACAAGAAAGAGAGGAAGAAAAACTTACTATAAGGGTGTCCCATAGCCCTTTGTTTTGGTAAATCCCATCGAAACAGCAACAACTAAAGCTGGTAATCCTTCAAAGGAGAAAACAATCAATAGTTATTTGAGCAGTTCTAGTAGCTTGTTAGAGCTGAGAGCATAAACCCACTTCAAGGCAGAAGAAGTCAACTGTGCCTTCCAGTCATTAACGAAAGTGCAACCCGATTGATTTCATTAGAAGCCACAGCATGAGTCTATACAGACATCTGAGAGTATATGATCAAGTATGGGCAATTCAATTTATTTCTTTAAGTGGCAGAAAAGAACAGACTGTAGGCGGCTTCGACAAAAGGGCGGCAGTGCATCATGTCCAGAAATTTCATCACTGTACTGTACAACACCTCTCCACCTTCCACACCTTTTACAAGAAGAGATTTGGCTGTACGTCTCCTCATTATAGATTGGTGTAATTGATTCGGTTCTTGCTACTATGTACTTGGAATATTAACACTATCCCTCTCAAAGCAGCGCGAGCAGGTGCTATTGATGTAATCAGTTTCCTGGAGGCACGAGCCGAAGACCCCGTTGCCATCCAGTGCTTCTCTGCAGTGCTGGAGAGGCTTAGAGTGCCGGGTGTTCGCAAGCATGTCATAAATCACAATGCAGGCAACAATCTGGTGGAGACACTGCGCTTCAAACAGGTGAATTAAGAGACCACAGGCACTCTGTGCTGCTTGTCTCTTTTAGATCAGTGTTTTGTTTGAATAAAGGTCGTAATCTGTAGAGGATTAAAGAATTATGTTCTTGTCATGGCACTCGTAAACGAATACTGTAATCTGTGCTGCAATGCACTGCCGGACGACACTATCTCATTTATTTGTCAAAATGTATATTAGTTCTTTTTTAGAAATCTGTGTGATTGCAGAACAGGCTTTGTCCATTTTTTTTTGCAAGCCATGGCACTGCAATGACTAAGAGAGCCTTGTTTGTTGCTAGGTAACAAGAAGAATGAGTGTGGGCTCTTTCATAATCAAATTGATTTTTTTTTTAAGGAGAGATTTTTGTAAGAAAAGGCTGTTTGGACAGGGATTCATACTGGCAGTTATCAAATGAAGGGAAATCTTGTAGGTTTTGATACAGATATATCGCCTGCGTGTATTTATTGATATTTGTAGGATGCTTATGATTAAAATCGGTAAAGAAAGATACGCTGTACTGGTTGCATTGAGTGCATTTTCCCTCTGCAAACATCTCATTCTTCTAAACTGTACATCCAAGGATTTCAGATGAAATGTATTCTGCTGCAGTGTGAATGCCCAGCTCAGGCCCTCTTTATCAGACATAAGGTCATTGTAACCTGCTATTGAAGAGCCTCACCAGTCTGTCCTCCCCCCCCCCACACTGCTCATGACTGGTCCATTTACCCAGCCCTCAGAGAGCTTGACTGGAAAAAGCATCACAACAAAAGCGCCTGACAGGATGAGGATCTAGCTGCCCCACGGAGAGGATGAATAGAAAAAGACGGTATGGTTACTTGGAAAGATACCACGGCCAGAGATATTGTGAGAAAATGGCAGCTGCTGGGATGATGGGAGATAATGGAGAGGTTTAGAGACACATGCTGCTTTACTTACCCCAGCCCAGACACAGAAAACGTTTGCGGATGAGCCTGGTCCGAACCTTTCCCGTCACTGCCATGTAGGACTGCCAGGCCTCTGTTAGGACCCAGCAGAATGACGCCAGGAAGAAGAAGTGCAGGAATGCTGTTGTCATGATGCAGACGCTCTATTGGATGGAGAACAAAATGTGTCAGACAGAGGCAGAGCTTCATATTTAAAAGAAATGCAGCTTACTAACAGCTAATAAATATAGATTCCTTTAAAGCATCAGGCTTCCTGTGGAGATGCATCAATTCTGTTGATAATCCCTCATTTCCTTGAATCATTCTGCTCATACGAACAACACAGACCATCCATTAGTATCCTGTGCAGCACAGGGAAAGTCTGACTTGCACCAACAGAGTCAGCGCTAGCAGTTTAGATCAGAGCCAGTCTAGCCGACACAAAAAACCACGGCGTAGCATTCCTCCACACTAACCCTCATTAGTATGCAGAGGATCCCACCTGGAGCCATGTGAACCAAGGTCAACTGTTTTACACAGACAAGAGGGGCAACAAAAACCACAACATTGTTTAAATGTTAGAGAACGCATGTGTCAGAGGCAGCACATTGGCTTGATAACACAGTGCCACTTTTCAGCTTCATTAGTTTGTCCATCTTTGTCCCACGCTCCAAGTGGGATCATTTAGAAGAGGATTAGAAATGAAGAAGTATCCTTGAGAATCCTGTCATTACACGCTGACATTTGTGAGCGAGAAGAGATTAAGCTTCTTTTTTTTTTTTTGTTCAGATTGTTTGCACTGTGAAGATTTGGTAAACTGAGTAATACTGTACAAAGACGCAAAAGATTGAAGTGCATCATCTCGTCCGGGGGAGTGCACACCATGCTGTGAGATCCCATACACTTTTTCATCCCCACTGCGAAAGGCGCGCTAAATCCATCCATCCCCTGTAGTGCTCACGGGGTTCATGCGAGACAATAATCCTGCATTACCTTATTCCCGGGAAGTGGGAAATTCTGTTAAACTACACCCACGAGGGATATTAATTACATAAATGTGCATTCAAGTGGAAAATTCATGTAGGATGCATTCAGGTGCAGTATGTTTTTCTCATTTTCTCACATACTTAAATGTTTTTGATTTTTTTTAATTCACCAGTCATTGTGGATTAAGGAAGTTAAATGGATTTCATTACTGGCTAAAAACAAGGTTGCAAAAAAAGAACTGCTGGTAAAATAATGCTCTGCTAATGAAACAAAATAAACCAAAGCACTGAAGTAGAATTTTAGTCAGTTTTGGCAGGTTCCAACTGTTAAATAATCAGCAGTGTGCTGATTTACACATTTCATTAAGTGCTAAAATTTCAGCCTAAATGTACCTGCATGTGTGACAATCATTTCTGGCAGCTTTTGATTCATTTCCATCAGCAACCCAACCGCAACTTTGAGAGCCTTAAAATTCATAACATGTGACGTATTTACATTATCATAAATGTTGAAGGAAAACAATTTTGCTTTCATCATGTTCAGGTGGATTCAATACACTTGTGGCTGATGCTGCAGACGGTAGTATTGCAGAAAAAAAAAAAAAGGAAAGAAACCCACAACAAATCAAAACACATGACACTCCCATGACACATTGCCACCTGCTCATGTGGTAATTACAGGTACCAGTTTAGAAATCACAAACATACTGCGCTATAAATCTTTGATAAACTGAGATTAAGAAAAGGCATGTATGTGCAAGTCTGCCCACTTTTGACAAATTGATTTTTAAAATTTAGTAACGACACTGTGAATGTTACTGGCTGTGATTATTACTGGATGGAACAAGTGACCTAAAAAAACTCCAGCAATTTCAAATGCCGATTTTGTGAAGGAGACAAAAGGGAAATGGGAAACCATACAGTAGCTAGACAGCTTGTAGACTTGCACCCAAAGCTAATTCTAGCATTGCTGTTGCTCATGTGCTGTCCAAGGTGCTGAAAATAGAGCCTGCCTTGTTTCCTGGAAACGGGTCATATGCAACCACTATGCTTCATGGTTCACTTGGATGCCTGTGCCGTCCAGCCTCATTAGCCCTCCAAAATGAAAACTGTGCATTTGAAGAGAGAGAAAGCCATACTATGAGGATATTATGATGGCATCAGTTGAAGGAAAGCAGCCATACAGAAACGGGGCTGAAAGCTAGAGTTCACATTGCCCTTTAAAAAGGCAAATGCTCTGAGATGCTGAGCACACTGTGTCGGTATCCATGGAAACAGAGGAACCAAAGAAGGGACCAACATTAAAACATCGCAGAGCTAATAGACGCTGAGGTAAGGGTAGGTGGCGATGGGGTATGCTTCAAGCCTGTTCAGCAGTGGAAGTTTAAGATGAGGACAGGACATTTGAAGCATTATTGTGTCTTGCTTAAACTCTGACTAAAAGGTCTCTGCCACTTCATGCTTCAAAGCCACAAGTAAAAAAGAGCAGTGACATATTATTCATACATAACGTTCACTTATGTTATTACTTGTTCACACTAATGTTGCGGACGAAATTGTTTTCAGGGTCTAGGAAGTTTAATTAATCAATTACTATTCAATATTTGGTTATTTCAATTATTTATTATTCCATTATTTATAATTTGTTTTATGAGAATACTCAAAGTCATACACTGTCAGGTTAAAACTCCAAAGTTTAATCAAACCTGAAGAAATACATTACTCAATGTGTTTTCAAAGCGGAGACATACAGAATTATTTAAAATGCTGTAAAACAATCTGAACTAGACTATATAACATTGCTTTCATCTTCCCAACTGTGCTGAATCACTGTAGGAGGAGGAGGCTGGTGGTTATTTTGACTGAAGCACCCTCCTTCTGAATCAAGCAGCAAGTGCCCCAGTGCGTTACACAGTGGGTGCTTGGGTGGAGGATGTTAAAAAAACTCCAAACAACAAAGTGGTAGTGGTAAAGTGTTGTTGAACCGCAGAGGAACGCTGAACAAAATGTATTGACTTTGCCACTACAGTCAGAAAATGGCTACTTCTACTTCCTGGTCTGTAGATGTGCCTCACATGAACCTGAAGTGAACTCATCCTGATAACAATTCTACTTCTGCCTACTTTATCTCAATATATAACACTCCCAAGGCTCTAAACAGTACATCCAGTTATTCTCGCCAACATAATCAGAGGATTCCTGCTCTTATAAAGCAGCTGCCAAGTATGTAGGAATGAGCAGCATGTTGATTTAGTCACTTTCTACTCTGTGTGACATCAATTTAGTTAAAGTGAAACCTTGAACTGGAGGGAAGAGGATGAACCAAATCCCTCTTCCGTGCACCTCATCCTAAGGAGATGAAGCTTGTAGTGTGCTTAAACTATGCACTCTGCCTCTCGCCCTATGATGGCTGATGTAGGCTTCTGCCACCCTGTGCCCCTGATAAGGATAAGTGGAAGAGAATGGATGGATGAATGGATAGATGAGGGGTGGTCTCATTTCATGGTTTCCTTCCTGTTGCTGCACAGAAAAAGTAAAAGTACAGTGATAATGTGTGCCTGTCACCATTCTTGACCTCATTGTCATGTTCCTGTTGCGACAGTGTTGTCGTCAGTTCACGTAGCACAAAGATAGATTCTGAACAAAGTGCTGCTTTCTCAGCGATGCTGCTTATGATGAGGTGCTGGCAACATGAAATCAGCCCCTGAGAAGCCACAACAGCATCCTCAGAGTGCCTTTAGATCAGCGGCAAAGACTACTGACTGTCATCGGCTTTGAATCTCCTGGTTACTGTTGCCATGCAGCACTGATGATGTCACGCTGACTTTTATGATCTGTATTCAGGATCATGTAATGTTGCCTGGTAACAGTGGCAACTTGGGCTTTGTATTAGCAGGGGACAGTCATTGTGGCAATTTCCAGTCCTGAACCCTAAACACATATTTACGTCTCAGGTGAAGGAGCATAAGCCTGCAAGTCATTTTCACGGGAAGCCGATCACGTGAAGCTATAGACTGACACCTGACACTTGTCGCTGCGTCACGGGTCACAAATCAGAGATGAGCTTGTGAGGCCTTCATCATCAAATGTTAAGGATGAATCATCAACATTTGATGCTCTCGTGCGTGCAGACTCATATAAGTGCATTGTTAACATTAACTAATGCTGGAGCAACACTTTACAGGAGGCATCAAGGTAGGTGACCATCTTTAACTGTGTTCCTTGTAAGTAGTGTAAACACTTCTCAAAGGGCTGCACACACATTAAAAGACAAGCAATAATATGACAACAGGCAAGTGTGGATTGCAATCAAATTCAGAAAATTGAAGACATAATCGCTAATGATGCAAAGTGACCATGAACCAAGTTACATTAACTTCAGCTCTTAGGTAAGAAACAATCAATGGGAGTGATGAATATGTTGCCTGACACATTACAAGGCGAGCAATATACAAGGACAGGGTGACCTAAGCACTGGGAGCCTCAAATGGCTACTAGTGACCAGTGGGTGATGAGTGAATCACTTGATGGTGGTTGGAGGGTTGAGCTTAACCCTAACCCACAGATTCAGATCCCATTTAATAAGAACATGAATTTGGTTAGGGTAATACTTAGGGGTGCTGCTGTTGCTAAGCAGCATCAATAAAGGACTGTAACCACCAGTAATAAAAATTAAATAAATAAAAATCTAAGCATCTCTGTCTGGCTCTTCATCTGGACAATCCACTTGAAACTTTCAGAGGAAATGCAATGACACCTTTGAGTGCTTTTAGATGATGATGCCATAGTTCAGATCAAAATCTGTCACCTATCAGATATCTATATGTAAAGAAAACCTCCTTCTAACTGTTACATCTACCTCTGCTGAAATGCCTCTGACTTGCCTGTGACAGTGGGAACAGACAGTAGGAGTTTAGAAAAAAAAACCCCTCTAAAAGCAAATATCAAGTGAGCCAGGCAAGCATCTGCAATGCTGTCGCAGATCAAAGTGTATAAACACTGTAATGCCACAAAGGGAGTGACTGCCAGCAATTCACTTGTGATAACTTGTAACATCAGGAGGTTTAAAATGAAGATAAATCTATAAAGTGGTTCTCATTTCAGCAAACTTATTACACCTTGACCCCACCTGCCTTATGTATTTCACAGTAAGAACATTCTAGTGGAACGACCTCTCTATCTCCAAGACTCTCTAATTGCATATTCCCTGGCAAAGCCAACAGCTTTTGCTTTGTCTTTGTTTGTCTTTCTATAAACCAGGATCAACAGAAACCGAGGACAAAAGAAAAGCACACACAAGCAAAGGTGATTCACTGACTTCCTGCTCCCAAAGGACACCTCCACAGCAAAAAGATGATTTCTATTAGATGATGAGCAACTCTGAATCCGCAAACAGTGAAGCCAATTATGTGCACTTCTTACAGGAGATGGAGGAAAAACAAGTGAGGCTGTGTCAGGCAGCATGGCAATTAAACCCACACAGGGACTGTTTTCTCCTCTTGGTGGCCTATCACTCAAACACCGGCTTCTACAGAGTGTCTGATCAAACAGATGAGCATTTTCTCAAATATTGTTACAACAGAGCGTTCAATACAGAGCAAAGGGACACTAGTAATAATTGCATTGTTTGGGAAGTTTTATCCACGGTGCAGCTGCACTTGAATAAATACATTTAACTACGCTTGACGACAGTACTCGGCTAGCTTAGTTTTGAGGTGTCCAATTAAATCTAGTTTCGGTTCTCGAGGCCATGGTAAATAAGTACATTTATGCTTTTTGTGTGCTTGCTTTAAAAGTAATGATATGTAAATTAATTTAAGATGTAATTTAACCTTGGATTTTTTTCTGATTCTCTTGCTTATGAAGACCAGAGAAAAAACAACAATGGCAATAACTTAATTAGTTTTTTGTCTATGCACAGAAGCCACAATAACAGTTTGATAATAGCGTGCTTGTTTTTGGCCACTTGGCTCAATGGCTGAATGCAGAATCTAAAGTTTAGCTCAGCACCCAGGTGCTTTAATATTAACTCAGCTTTATACAAAAAAAAAAAAGTTTGCTATTGAAGAAAATGGATGATAAAAACTAAACCAGACAAAACAAAACAGTTAAAAGCTGCTGAAATTTTCAGTAGACCTAAGGGGAATTTTGAAGCTAGGTTACAATTCTGTGAGTTCAATAGTCCACCAACAACCTTGATCTATTATTAAAATAATATATTGATTTGTGTAGCTTCAAAGTTTAGTATTAATAACAATGTTGGCCCGTTCAGAACAAGTCTGTCAGCACTGCTTATTTTGATCCCCGTGGGTCTGACAAGGTAGCTTGTTGAGTCAGTCTAACAGATGCTGAAATTACATCTTCAGTATGTCAGTGGATTTTCGGGGAAAAAAAACACCTAATCTCTTTACACATTTCATAGACAGACATCCTATTAGAGGTACGCCGAGTGAGTATTCCATGTTAAGTGGTGGTCCTTACAATCAAGACAGGAGATGGCTGAAGCCCTGATTAAATCTGACAGGGCTTCAAATCAGCTCAGCTTTAAAAAATGCCCTGAAGCTTTGTGAATTCAGCGTCTTGGCTACTACAGTGTGCCAGAGATGTGAGGGCGAGCAGGGAAACAGATGAACTTGTTATGTGCGGATGCTGTTTTTGTTATTTTACGAGACTGTGTGTAATGAACCAGCTGAGGTTCGCGTCACGATGGTAACAACTAGCACATTTTGTTCGTAATTAATCCTGTAGATTCTTATTAGATTACTTTGCTCATTCATTTTTATCCATGTTTCAATTTTCAATGAACTCTGGAAAATTAACAGAGAGTATTTTGATTTATGAGTAGTGAGAAACACTAGTAGGCCCATTTGGTCCCAAAGTACTAAACAATAAGAGTGGCAAGTCAGTACTCATGTTGTACTGCACCAGCAATGCTTCTAATGATGGAATACCCCCCTACTCCTCTCCTCTGACACATTGTTTTTTTTCCTTTATTACAAGCATTTTAAAAAGATTTTGGTCTGTGATTTAGACTCTAAAATCTTCGACTGCTGCAAAATGAGAATGCCCAAATGTGTCTTGTTAATGAGCTGAAAAAACAAAACAAACAAAAAACCCCAAAATGGAAGCGGATACGAGAAACAGTGAGGGATAATGAGACGAGGGACAAAAAGCCGTGTGTGTCTCGCAAAAAGTAAAGATATACCGAGAAAGTGGTTGCACAATAAAATGCCTGTAATCGGACAATGTGTCACACTGTAGTGCTGCCAAATGACCGAGAAGGGCATCTGTGTGGGCAGCTTGTAAATCCTAACTACTTTTTTGCCAAACAATCTTTTACATTAGCCACTTGTTCGCTGGCCAGTGACAAAGCAGGAGGAAGGAAACGATGCATTTTACTGGAAGTGCTTCTCAGCACAGCACAGCAGCTGGGTTTTCGAATCCTGCCGTGACTCGATCAGAAATTCAGCTCTTGTTGATATCTGAAGAAAAAGAAAAGATTTGCTATCTCTCCTCGATGCTTTTGAGTCACTGCAGCAATGCCAAATCCACATTCAGGCTTAGCAGGAGAGAATGCTAATTTCCTGCGTTTGACCCATGCACCATGTGTGCTGGTGTGCAAAATGTCTGCCTTTCTGCTCTTACGCTGCTGGCTGCCAACCTAGTCCGACTTTTTAAGGAATTCTATAATATATAGAAGGTCCCGGCAGTCTTTTATGCTAAATCTTTTATTGCTTTGCACTTTTAACTGTGTCTGAATATCACTGTAGTTTCAGTGCCAACAGATTGGGGGTTGTCTCAAGTAATATGTATGGTTCTAAGCCAAGGCAGAGTAGGTCTGCATCTAAAGGAGGCATTAGAAACACGTTATTTTCCATTTGGAATGAATATAAAAGGCTTCTGTGAGACCTAGAAGAAAACGAGTAATTTACTTGAACACAGCAAAATGCTAACTGCATGATTCTTTTTTTTTTTTTTTTTTTAAGATATTTTT
>VUQR01010984.1:82894-114828 GCA_015108515.1 Hemichromis elongatus | reverse complement strand
CCTCTCCCCCCCCCCGGTTATCCTGTCCTTTTTTTACCCCCCCACTTTCGGTTGATTTTTCCCCCCTCAGCTGTTTTAATTAGCAGCTTTTGAATGCTTCCTTAGGGGGATTTTCACCCTGGAAACGGTGGACAGCATCAGATTGATACTCTGTTCCTCTCGGCTGGCGTGAGAGGGGGAGGTAGATGCAATGAAAAAATAAGCGCACGCCGTCGCAAGGTCTGCTTATTCGGCTTCGAGTCTAGTGATATGACGGGAATAAAGGATGCTTTTGGGTCATTCCTAAAAGTCATTTTACACGAAAGTTGTCGCTCCCCGGTGTGAAGCGCTCTGCTAAAAAAAACACCGCAGAACTAATACCACCCCGCGGAGGCAGCGCAAATGGTTGCAGCCAGTCCCCACTTCACACCACTAGTAGGTGAAATGAAAGGAGCGTCTCTCTTCCATTTGTCATTCACCCCCGACTCATTTTGTTCCTTCAGAAATACCATCCTGATTAAATATCACTGAGGCCGGCTGTGTTCTGAACACAGCCTTTGCCGCAACACCCAACCTGACTTTCAGCTTCGTGCCGTCACAAGCAAACACCTGTTGTCCTGCAGGGCGCTCTGCTCACCCTACTACAAATTTTATTATAAAGCCAAAAAGAATGGGGAAAAGTAGGGGGGGATGCATACTAGTGATTCAAGACAATATAAGACGTACTGACTTTTGATTTGTTTAAGCGGGCAGTGGCTGCTGTGCGAGCTAATCCTGCTTTGTCATTTGATCAATGTGGCAGCAATATTTATTATTCCTGGAAGAGACCACGGAGCCAGTTGCAAATTTCCAGCCAGGGCCAACCAACACTGTGGGCTGTTTGTGTGTGCACAGCAATGAAACGATCAACGGATATCCTCCCCCTTTTGCTTCTCTTCCTAACTGGGCTGTGACCATTCTGTGTAAACAACTGATATGTGCTTTTCAGCAGATAGTATGCAAAAACAAAAAACATAAACCAATTAAAACAAACAAACAAGAAAGAATAAGAAAGAAAATTAATATATTTGTCTGTGCGGGTTTGTGGCTTTCCACATGTTCTAGTTTCAACATTAAGACTAATGTTGGTTTAAGCCAGCATGAATATTTACAGCTATATGAACCCTGTGAGTAACTGTACACAATATCACAATGTTTTCATTTTCACATATTTGTCACACTTACACGTTTAGGGATCATCAAGCACATTTTTGCAAATGTTGGACACAGACAACTTGATCAAGAACAAAACGCAGTTTTCAATGCTAATTTCATTTATTAAGGGGGGGGAAAGTTATCCAAACCTACCTGGTCCCATGCAAAAATATAATTACCTCCTAAACCTAATCTAGTTGTGCCACCCTTGGCAGCATCAACTGCAAGCAAGCATTTGGTATTTAGATCATTATCCTGCTCTATAATCCAAGTGTACTTGACCTTCAGGGCACAAACTTATGGCTGGGCATTCTCCTTCAGGATTTCTTGTAGAGAGAAGAATGCATCGATCCATCAATAACAACAAGTCATTCAGATCTTGAAGTAACAAAGCAGCCTCAGACCATCACATACCACATTACCACCATCACCATATTTGACTGTTGTCTTGTTAATTAACAGATTATTTCTCCAGAAGTCTTGGGGATCGTCACCATTGGATTTCTCCAAGGAGTTCTTTCGTGAATGCCATCTTTGCCCGGTCTCTTTTTTTTTTTTATTGTTGAATCAGGTACTCTGACCTTAATTGAGACAAGTGAGGCCCTGCAGGTTTCTTTAGATGCTGTTCTGTGTTGTTTTGGACCTGATGGATGAGTCATTCATGCACTCTTGGAGTGATTCTGACAGTCCGAACACTCCTCGAAAGACTCACTGCTGTTCCTAGTTCTATCTTTTTGAGGAAAATGTCTCTCACCAAAGTTCAATGAAATCCCAAAGCCTTCAAGATTAATGTGACTTTTTTATTTATTCTTCAGTTTCTTTAGTTCGTGACATGATGTGTTGCTTTTTGAGATCATTTAACCTACTTCACCTTGTCAGAGAGGTTCTTTTTAAGTGATTCATTGATTCAGCTGGTCTGGGTGTGGCTACTAAAATTGAACTCAGCTTTCCAAAACTTGTTGTTAGCACATTAACAATGGGAGTGGGGGTGGGGTTCAAATAGCTTTTTGACCCTTAATACATGAAATCACTAAAAACTTCAAAAACTTTGTATTTACTCGGATTATCTTTATCTAATATTACAATTTGTTTGATGGTCTGAAACATGTAAGTGTGACAAATATGCAAAAAAACTAAGAAATCAGAAAAGGCAAATACCTTTTCACAGCACTGTAGTAAGTACATCTTTGCACAGTTGCAGAGTATAGGTTAGAAAAGAACCTTTTAATGTAACAAAACTGCTGTACACATATTTTTACAACAACAGTGCAGACTTTTCAGCACTTTGGGTAATTCCTGTAGCAGAGTGATGAGGTACCATAAGGTAACGGAAGGGTGCTATTAGACACTCAACATGATTGTCACAATCCAATGCAAACCTACTTTCCAATGCAGGCTTTCTTGTGACGTGACAGACTGACACAATATGTGATGCCTTGTAACTTTGGGATGAATCCATCTCTCCCCTGGTGAAAACTCAATCCTTGGCATGATCTGTTTCTAACTTTTGACTTGTTAGATGTTTGCTTATCCTCTGTGTCGGGGGGGAAAGCTGACAGGAGAACAATCCCCGCCTGGGGATTTATGTATGCCACGTTTGATGTGTTGTCTGACCTTATTGGGGCTCGGTGGCCCAAGAATATAAAACATTCCCAAGAGAAAGTGTCAGTGTTGACCACAGTAAGACTGATGACATGACATTCATCACATACCAACTGCTGACCACTTTATATCCATGCAGTGATCTATTGACAACTTTATATCAAAACTTACAGGACTTAAAAATTTCTGACAGAACTTGATGGGGCTCCAGTTTTTAAGCAGTTTGGTGTCAAGCCAGAAGATAAGTGACAGCAAGAGTTACATAGAAAGCTCACAAAGTTTAAAGCACATTCAGTATTTAAACCTTTGAGTCTTGCTAAACCACAGCAAGACTCCAGTTACACTTAACTTTAAAAGAATGAGCCCCTCTACACATCGAATTATTAAATGTATACCTTAACCCCATGTTTGGACATTATACTTACAGCATAAGTCAAACAGTAAATCTGTAGCATTATTATTAAGCTAACACGGTGGCGCCGCTCTATACGCTACATGACCATAGCTGCAGTTGCTTAGCCTTACTTGTCACACATAAGCAGGGCTCGCCGTATGTTTCTCTAGGGATGCAAAACCTTTAAATTCCTTGCATGCCCGCATTAGATTAGGCAGACACAGAGATGGGAGCTTAAAGCGTGCCTTAGGCTATGCACTTAAGGCAATTTTATAAAGTCTTGAAAGACTGACACACAATGGCAGGCAGAGGAGAGTGGGGGCAATGCTGGGAAATGATTCCATCTTGATCTCTTGATGATGGGCAATTTATATCAGCCTGTTGGCCACATTGTGTGTGTTAACTGAGTGAAGAGAAAAGAAAAATGAGTGCATATTCTTGTGTAGCAGGGAAATCTGATTAATCCCCAACATTCTCTGAGTGGGACAAGGCCCTTCAAAATGAGGCAGACAAACAAGATAACGTGACATTTGTATTTATTAGTGAGGGTGTGACTAACCCTACAGGTGCATACAAATTAAAGATATATCATGTAGCTGTTTCATGAATGCACCAAGGGGCCGGCATCACTGCAGTTCATTATGGTCGCTATACAGAGAGATTTTTTTTTTTGTTTTTCATCAGCAATCATTTTTATTTGTCAGTCTGTCTCTTCTGGGAGTCACAACCTGTCCAGGGTCTACCCCACCTTTTGTCATATGCCTGCTAGGACAGGCTCCAGACATCCCTGTGGTCCTAAACTGGATAAATGGTTAAAAGAGCGTATGGATGGATGGAAAGCATTCAGTACAAAACAGCATGCATCAGTGACAGACACAAAACTGATTAAGTCAGAGACAGCATGAAATGGAGGTGGAGGAGTGGTGGTGGGTTGCAAAGTGGTTTGAAGGTGCAGCAACTCTATGCAGCCCAAAGCAACATAAATAATACTCCCTGTGAGATTTGACAATTGGATGCCTAAAAGGGTATCATTTGAGCTGAGATGAGCTATTATCAGGTGATCTACCAGCATATCCGGCTGAGCTCGGCTTAATGGCCTGCCTGTTATCCTCAGTTTAGTTGACCTTTAGTGCATCCACTACTTTCAGCACAGTACTCCACTGCATCTACTGTCCAATGTTTGGTATTAAATACCAATATTTAAACTTTATGTGACTCCTATATTTAAATTATGTTGTAAACTGTAAAAATGGAGTCAGATAGAATTCCTGTATGCATAAAGTATCAGGGAATTATCGCCTACAAGGTGCTGGTGCATTAGTATTGCATGCCATACTTCACTATGTGTACATGTGCATTATCCCAACCTTTGGCCCATGCACAAATGCCTTTTATTGTGAACTAATTCATAGTTAAGTGTCGTTATCAGTTTACTATGCACCCTTGCTCGACTAAAGCTTACAATTAAAATTATTAAACATCACTCATACTGTCACTTTTCGCCTGGTGCCATCCTTTTGATTTCAGCCACCAGATATAAAGGCGCTTTCACCATTATTTTCTCTACATCTGCACTGTCAACAGTTTCCATTCAAAAGCAGCCCTCAAAAATCGACATAAATCTTTCCGCACGGGTCCCTGAGACTAAATCTGATGAAGTGCGAGTCTATGGAGTAAATGTGTCTCTTTGTGGTCCTATGCTGTGAAAAAGCTTGACAGCTGCTGATCTCAGATATGAAAATGTCAAATAAGATTGACGTCAAACAGGGGAAACCACTGGAGAGTTCTTCAAAGCAACAAGAAAAAAACCCACACAAAAAAACCCCAAACCCTAAAATCAAATACTGCATTAACTGAAAGTTTAAGTGAGAAGTGATTTTGAGTTCTACATGGCTTTAAGCTGCAGGTAGAGTTAACTGTGGACATGAATGAAGTGAACAGATACAACATTATTCACATGAATCCATTCATAACTAAAATGAGAGTAATGCTCATAAAGTGTATTAGTAAATGTAAATTGTCTCTTAACAGTAATGCTACCGTCTGACTTGTCACAGATTTAATGTTATATTCAAAGACTAGGTTAGGTATGAGCTCTGTCCCAGCTTCCAGCCAGCTCACGGAGTAAACGACTACCACTGAACCACACAGACAAACTTGTGGATGGCGGCATCTTCTTTGTTGCTGTAGTAGATACATTTTGATTCAACACTAAGACACTCCGCCAAGAAGCTGTTGGTTGTTTTTATTTTATGTCCAAATGGAAAGCAAATGTTGCT
Source organism: Hemichromis elongatus (assembly GCA_015108515.1). NCBI lineage: Eukaryota > Metazoa > Chordata > Actinopteri > Cichliformes > Cichlidae > Hemichromis > Hemichromis elongatus. Next base: position 109,380 of record VUQR01010984.1, on the reverse strand, counting down.
GTTGCAGAGGTTTCTCTTGATTCATAGGCTTTGGAGCAGTTGGAGAGTGTAGGGTGCAGCCTTTTTTTGGCTCAAATTCAGGTTCTCCAGATGTTTGTAGATCTGGAAGCAGTGACAGCTGCTTTCACACACTTACGTCTAAATGATTAACAAGGTTTAATTTCTCAGGAAGCAGAGTGCTCCTGGTAAATTCTTGCTAAGAATTGTGCAGCACTTAGAAATGCCAGATAAAACTAACGAGGTGCATAATTTTTAGTAAAAGATAAAGACAAGCCTCGAAAGCACTTTCCGTTGTAATCAGCGGTTTTGTTTTGTTTTTACACGTAATTGTTTAAAACATATTTTACTGCTCAAGTCCTCGCTATACTTTATTTTTGTTTTATTCTAAATTTGTGTCAATCACTTGTCTCTGCATGCTAGGAAAAAAGACTTTATCCATCAATATATTTGACTAGAAAGTCATGATTTAATATTTAAATAACAATAATTTGGTGCTTCATTGTCTTGCTTAGAGTAAACACATTAAACAAAAAAATAACCTTGAGAGTGAAATAAAAGGCTGTGAAATTCTCTGTTTTAAAGATGTCTTAATGAAGGGCCAAGATGATGACTTGTGAATCCTTATTTAAGGATCTGCAAATGTTCTCAGCCGTTTGATGTTTAGCTTCCACGAAACCCTGTTTGATAATCCGAGAAAGGGTCCTGAAGCATCTGTGATTAAAATGTCAAAAAGACACTCACATGGCTTTCCATGAACTGCTTCCCAAGCATCAGAGGATTTTTAAAAGCATTTAATTGCAAGGCAACGTCAATAGGCCAGAACCAGCTCGGAACGTCATCCTGCTTGTTTATTATTTCTACAAGTTTAGTGGCAGTAAGGAAGAAAACCGTCTAGTTTTACAACTAGTTTGTTTTTATACCGTATAAAGAGAAGAGTCAGAACTGTAAAATAACCTTATGGTAGACTCACAATAACATATCATTTCTAGGCTAGTGTAATATATAAAGTTAAAATGCTATTTTTGAAGGTTTGGGATAAGGTGAAGTGAGTTGCCTGGCAGATTAATTCTCCCTAAATATTTATTTTTGACCACAACAGAGAAGTTAACTGATCTGAAGTCACTGGGTTGCACTTTATATTGTTCCCTTGGCACAGTGGTGGGATATTGGTAATTTTGAGGTTATTTGAAAGCAAAAAAGAAAAAAAAATATTGACATTTGAAAAAGTAATAAAAGTGTATGCATCTGATATGTTTACACTCAGTGCTGTGGACCTGGAGACCGGAAGAGTAAATTTAAAAAGATATTGGATATTTTAGAACTGAGTGTGCGGTGTTTGTTTATATGTCTCTGTTGTTTTCAAAGCTAGCCAACTGCAGCAGATTCACCTATAGGCCTCCATAATAATAACTTGAAATGAGCCCTCAGTATTTTCAATCAGTTTAATACTCTGGTCACTACTTTAATATTACCTTTGAAGTTAGTTTTAGTCAATTTTAAAATTAATTCTCATATATAACAATGCATTACACATACAGTAAATAAAGCCTATTCTGAAAATTTTAGCACATTTGTTTAAAAATACTTTGATCTTGTAATTTATGTTAAAGTCCAACTCAGTGGTCACATACACCACACGTGGGCCATGGCTCTACGCTTGTGATGGTTTTCTCTCTGCTAACTGTCAAAGTTAGCACTCTCATTTGGTTTGAACCAACATGGCTGACAGATGGCACATCATCCCCTGAATGAGTCCTGAGAGTAGATCCTATTGGATGAGAGAAAAACCCAAATGTTTGAAAATAAAATGATTATCATACCACAGAGTCATTCAGTGGTTCTATGATTAAAATTACTCAATGTAGTATGGGGGAAAAATCTGATATTTAACAGCAGGTTTGTGAAAGTCAGACAGAGAGAATGTAGCTGAGTTGTCCCAGTTGTATCATTGCTGTTCAAAAATAGACCAGTTGCCCTCAAATACTGTGATAGAGGACAGACCGTGCACAATTCAGATGCTATTTCACAGTGAAAGTAACAAGCTCATGTATGCTTATCCCAAAGCTCTGTTCATCCATAAGTGCTGTTAAGTTTTAACCAAATAAGTGAAGCTGGAATCAAACATATTTCTAGTAAACATATTTCCATCCAGTTACAGGTAGCTTCCTGTAATAATTCTGGTATTTTTGGTGAGCGTAAAAGACACATGTATCGCCCAAGTGGATGATGCAAACGGTGGCTGTGCAGCAGAAATGCGACAGAAGGAGGAAAAGTCTTGTTTTTCCTATAACACATGCAGACAAATGCAGACAAAACCACAACATTATTGTAGTACACCAAATGTTTTCTTTCTGCATGATGTGAAATGCTGGCTTGCGCCCACTCGATGATATCCATTGCAGACACTGTTGCCTGTAAATCCCTCATGTACTTTGAGTTGACTTGCCTGCTGTTTGCAGTATCTAACCGTGTTCCTTTGTAAGTTTATCGCCTTTTATTGAACCAGCCAGGATCAATCTTTCTTTAGATCCTACCTTGCCATTTGCCCCAACAGCCACCAGAGTTCTCTCTCTCTCTTTCTTTTTGATGTCCAGCACTGGAAATCTTCATCAGGTAATTGCTTGTGTAGCCGCCTAAGCTGTTCAATCGGCCACCCCAACCATCCATCAGCCGCCCCTGCCAACACCCAGTGAGATGTCCATCCCTCAAATGTTCAATAGCCTGTCTTCTCTGTGCCATGACTACTAGGCACTACCCCAATTGCACCAGGTCTTAAGGCTGGTGTCTGTCACTGTATGACTCACTGATGTTTAATTTGCTGCTTCAGAAGTATTTGCATCCCAGTTGGCTACCTGTCCTGGATCAAAACCACTGCCCACCAATCACAATACTGTCACCCCACTGAAACTTCTTCACCCCATCACTCTTATAAACCAGCCATCAACATTCTGTCTTGTTCTTCAACTTTCTGTCGGTCCTCATGGTCTTTTTGTCTCCATGGCAATACACCAGGTCTTGTTCTCACCTGCCTGGCCCTACTGGGAGATGTTTCTTGTTTCAAGCCATCATCTGTGAGTGCTACCTCTAACAGCAAGCTAGTGCCTATTTTGGTTTAAAGTCTTCTATCGGTGCCTCACTCAGAAGCTCTTAACCTGACATAAATATCTGTCCAGTGCCTATAATCCTTTGTGCATGGCATCTACAATTTTCAGCTCATCCTCTCTGTCCTTGGCCTTTTTGTTTGTGAGCTTCACAATAACCTGAAGATTCAGTTTCCTGGCAACTCTTCCAACTGTCTTTTTTCTCCCCAGTCTTGCAGCCACCCTCTAAACCCTTTTGCTCAGCAGATTTCCAGACCTCGGGCCATCCAAATGCCCTCTCTTGCCCTGGCCTCCCCCCTGCTATGTGATGCTTCTTTTCTTTCCAGTCGCGAGGCAGTCTACCTGGCCTTCTATGCTACCTCAGTAACAACCATTCATGATGTCTTGTGGAGGCTAATTAACACGTACTGACACTGTGAACAAGTCTTATTTTAAAGTAGCAAGAAAATTCAAATTTTGAAAGGAGATGCTCCAACATGGGAAATCACGGGACATTGCGATGAGAACACTGCTGTCAAATGTTAACTGTTCTGTTTTTGTTGCCGAAAAGGTGACATGAAATCAACACAAACAGCACAACAAACCCGAACACAGACACAGTTTGGAGGACTATACATCAAACAACTCATTCAGATAAGCATGACTTGTGTATAAATGTGTGGCTGCTGATAGAATCGTGAAACAGAAGTGCAAAATGTAATGTTACTCAAGTCATTGGTTTTACATAAATGTTATATTTGTTGTATTCTTATGGGGTGTCACATTTCTACCCAATATAATCAAGGATTCTATATGAGCTGCTGTGTTTCTTTTAGATAAACCTGTTATGCTTTGTGGGAGTTTCCCTCCTGATACGTTACATAATTCTGCAGTATTTGTGACTGATGCTACGGCACTTTAGGCAGTGACTTCTATCAGTTCTTGATGGTAAAATTAATATCTTTAAGAATTCTGCTGAAGCGTATACATGCAGCTAATTGACTTTGATTTTGTATACACTCAAACTATATTGTAACACACTGGTATAGATATAAATGTCTCAACTGCTGTGAGACGGGCTATTTTGTAACTCATTAGTATTAGTAATTCATATTTGTTTGATTCGTGTTAGGTTCTGATAGAAAAATTGATGAAGTCATGATGACGTTCACTCTGCAACTTACAGATCTCGCCATCATTGACTCAAAGTAAGTGAAAACTGAGAAAAAAGGTGAATGAACACAGATATAAATCAACACGTGTGATCTTTACAGTCGAGCATTAAAATCATATGATTTACAATTGGCCTACCGTGTTGTCCGCTCTGAACCTGGTTTAATGCAATATCTCTCCAGTTCTATTAATGTACTAATGGTTTTACCCAGAAAATTATGTCACCTTAATTTTTGAACATGAAAATTATCCTAAAAAACACTCTCAACATGAATTGATTTGAATACATAGAAATGAATCCCTGCAACAACAAAAAAGTGAAAGTGCATGCCCACTTACATTATGGTGCTGTCCCACAGTGCACAGTAGGGGTTCATTGTTCCCTGGAAGGCAGGAAAAGGATAAAATGTTTGGTAAATTACGATGATAACTCATTATTATTTTCATCACCACCATCATCATTATTATAAATCAAGTGCATGTTTGTCCTTTAATTTAGCTTTTTGAAAATGTGTTTCATAGATCACACAAAAAAGGTTTGGACTCTACTACCACACACACACACACACATGCACAAATCTGCTGACACGTTCAGACTTACGTACACTTTATCTCAAAGATGAATAAAAAGGGCTGGATCATAAAAAGGGATTGTCCTTGTAATTATCTGAACGTCGTGCTCTCTCCTGACACCGGGTGCTTGCAAATTAATTATCGAGCCAATTAACCGCCATTGTGTGTCAGCTAATGGGAGATGATGGTCTTTGTAGAACATTCAGCCAGCAAACAAAAACTCTTTATGTAGTGTTAACAAAGGAACATGAAGGTCAATAAACTATAGATCCAAACTATATACAGTATTTACTGTGCGTCTGTGTATGAAAATTTTGGTTACCGTGCTTACATTTGCCAAGTGAGCCAGTTCAATCTCCAGGTGGGATTCAGTGGCTTTGGGCTCGGGTCTCACAGTCACAGCTATGACCTTGGAGTTCACAACTGTGTGGTTCCTGAATCAAACAGAGGTGTGAGAAAATTACAAAGTTAGTTAATCAAATGTTTCATTCTGCATTTAGTCAAGACTCGAACAAAATTTCACTGTCAACGTGAAACAAATGGAAACAAAGAGCTTAACATCGCATTCACAGGGAGAAGATTGATACAAAAAAAAGGAAAAGAACTGCAATAATTTATAATAAATCTTTTTACAAACATATATAATAATAATTGCTGTTTGTGTAACAATCTGTGTGCACAGACAGCCATAGTTACATATATGTGCTATGACCTTTATATACTAAGAGCTTCTTAGATGTCTGTGTCAATTACCATTTCAGTATTGTTCATCAGTATGGTTTATTTTTAAGTTTAGCTGTATTAGCATGGTGCATGATTTTACACTAAGGGGCAACCCCCAGAGCTGAAAAATGAAGACAAGGATGTGCAGAAACTGCATTTCCCCTAAGTGCCACTGGAGACTGGATCTAAAAGGGAGTCTGTCTAATTTTACAGCACTAAAAAGAATATTAAGAAGAAGTTATTAAAAACAAAACAAAAAAACAAACAAACAAATCAGTTTCCCCTCTGCTAACAATCCAACATATTTGAATTTGGGATGTGGCTGCACTGATTGACAGATGTCCCACACGGGCAGCTCCGAGTGACTGCATGACATTATTTAACGGGATCCCTTCACTGAATGTGTGAGCTGTTTATGGGGGATTAATAGATTCCCTGATTAATGTTATGACTTCCTGTCCGGTACAGACAATCCCACAAGTTTGTGCATCAGTTTTAATGGATAACATTCTAGTGTGCTATTAGATTTTCTGTTTTGCTTTCTTAATTTGGATTTAGCTAACGGCTAACCGCTGACAATTAGCACTCCATCCTTTCATCCATCTAGCTCCAAAAAACCCCAACAGAGAGGCAGCCAAAATGCCAACTTCAAAATGTGGACATACTGTCTATGCTTCAAGCATGCTAAATTAAGCTTTTGAGTTCAGTCAAGACCCTGGCATGGTCCTATGAATGGCCTTGCGTAGCTGTGCAGACATCATGTACATGTTGTACATCAAGGGTCAAAACTAATCTGTGTGCTACTCCCAACTGTGCTGCTGCTGCTCCTTCAGCCAGCTGAGGAGAAGACTAAGTTATACAAAGAACTGACATGAACCCCAATGCTATAAAACAATGGAATGTGTCCACTGCAGCCAGTATCTGCTCTTTTCATGCTGTTATTTATTCTCTGATGATGTTTTTATGCTTCTCCGTCTATGTGGTGAGCTCCCCTAATGCTCCATTTCCTGTTCAGGCCTGCTTTTCAACTAATCAACATTTGAACTACGCATAGTGTAACCCCTGTTGGGCCACATGCTGTTGGCTGTTTGGAGGACTGCACACAAACACGTCTGAGTAGGTGGCATGGCCATAATCCTTCATCCTGCCGAGCCAAATACCTACGCAAACAGACACAAGCGAGTTACAGTGAATCCCTCATTAGGAATAACATCATGCATCATCATTTCCAATGCTCATAGACTAGATTCTACTATTTTTATGATATCTGAAAAATTACTGTTAATACTAAAGGATTAAGTATAACTTTAGAGTCAGTGAAACTTAAGGTCCATGCTGGTATTAAAACATGATTTGGTGTTTTAGGGAAGATATTGTGCATATATTTTTGAATTTAAATCTCCTCTCTGCTAATCTAATGATTTACATTTCAGAGTGTGAGTTCTTCAAATTCAAGTTTCAGTGTCAGGCAGCATATTTTCTCTTATGCTGCTTGCACTGAATACTAACCTGAATATTATAGTCAGTAAAGGAAGACCACAAGAGTTGCCCATTAGACATCAGATATGCTATACAGGATGTTTTGGCAGTAATTATGTTGAAAAAAAAGAAGAGAAAAGAAACTAGAAAACAGAGTCTACAAAGCTCACCTGAAGATGCTTTGTATTATATGCGTTTACAGACTAGAATCACAGTCATGTCTCACTGGCATATCCAGCTTTGGTAGAGTTGACAGAACATATTATATTTTGAAATGAAGATAAAAGTCAGTATATACTTTCCCTTAGGTAGAAAAATTGTCATCCACACAGATAAAAGAAGAGCTGAGAATGCAGCAGGTCCATAATGATGAGCTGCAAACAGTAAACTAAAAGCCACATTGCGTTGTGTTTCTCTTTTCAGAGTTGCCATTTGATCAGCTTATTCCCTATGTTTGTCTGCAGAGGACACAATTCAGTGTCCCGTTATAACCTCCTCTCTGCATCTACCCACAGGGTTGTTGCTCTCTGTGTGACAGCTGGCCCGAACGGTGCTGGAATGACCGGTTTGTCCTTGGGACGTTGCTGCCAGGGACTTGTTGATTGGTGTCTGACACCAGGTGTTTGTTTGGGACATCCCACTGCTTTTCCAGACACTAATGTCATCCTTAATTAACTACATATTGCATGCTACAGTGACACAGAACTAAAAAAAAACAAAAACAAAAAAACAGCAGCAAAATGCAAGTATTTGTTTGTAAGAAGGACAACATAAGATTTTTATCTAATGAATTAAGTAGAACTTTCAGGGACACCAGAGCGACAAAGGCACAGCATGTTTTTCAGACTTGATCTGCTACTGTGAATAAAAATGGACACCTGTGCAGCTTCCAAAGGATTAAATCTGTCTCATATTTCCTCCTGCTGGCAGACCAGTAAACGCAGACAATGAGAAATGTTGCCCTTACTTTGGTGAAGGTAGCATGAGTCCAAGAGTCTTGTAGAGAACAGTTCCCAAAATGAAGACAGGTGATCCCTCCATATCTGAAGGAGGAAATGAGGTTTTTATTAAGGCTGCTGTCATGTCAGATAGATTTCCCTTTTTTTAATACCATTTGCCAAAGATGATGTGTTGTGAGTTTTTAAGTAAAAAAATACTGTCATATGCCACAAGAAAACCAAAACATTTTATGCATATTTTGCAGGGCAAACAGATGTATAAAATAGCCTCTGAATTTAAAACAATGTATTTGTGTAAATGCAAGTTTTCTTAAATTCATTTTATATATGCAAATAATGTGTTAAATATAAAATCATTCACATAAATGCCACCCAAAAAACCTGAAGGTGTGCTTTTATTTCCCAACAAATCACATTAACTAACACCTGATTTTTGTTTGTCCAGTAAGAGAAGTACCACTGCAGAATTGGTTTGGGTCAAGCACGTGGCATCCTAATCAATTTCTTGTTTTGTTATCATTGATATATTTAGGATAAGACTGATTACACCAATTAACCAAATTGTCTGGCTCTGGATTGCAGTATAGAGTGGCAACTGGCAGTGTTTGAGAGGATGCTGCAAATGCTGAGCTGATGGAAATCTCTTGCGACTGAACAAGCACAGGCAAGCAAACTGGCTCCGTTCAGAGGCTTGTACCATTTTTTCACTTTTTTCTAAACAAGGAGTGGTGAAGCATAAACATTAAAGGGAAAAAAAAACAATCTTCAGAAGACAGATGTGTCTGCTTGAAAGTCTAGTAACTTTTCAGACAAAGCAACTCAGCTAAAACCACTCCACTTCTGCTGAGATGTGAAGATATATATTTTCCAATTTTCAACAGTGGCCAGTGAATCCATCACTGCGTATTCATGAAGCATTAATCCTATATTTCTACAACAGTTTGCCTGCACATTTAAGATGTGTTGCTACAGGTTGTAATTTTTTTTTTTTTTTTAAGAAAGATGGAATTTGCACGTGAAGATTGTTAATGTGCCTCTGATTCTTGAAGAAAGACGTATTTGACTAGCAGTCAGATGACACAGTGATATAGTCCCATACCAGCTGACTGGGAAACAAAGAGGCCCTTTGGAATGACCACTTTATCTTCAGAGTTCCTGGCCCAGTCAACCATGCCTTTACGACCCTTCATAGGGAAGTTAATGTCAGTCATCACAGACACTGCTGGAAGCCTCTGGATGCTGGCGACTACAGAAAAACAAGGAAATACAGATTATTAGCATTGCTTGAACAGTGCAAATTAGATTAAATTATGAACATAACCATGCAGTCTGCACCACCGTGATTCAAAAGTAAACACAAGGGCAGTCCTGTGATTCGACTTCAACGTGGAGAGTCTGGATTCGCTCATAAATTAAGCGGTAGATTTTATATGAAACTGAATCATTATGCAAATATGCAGGTCATCTGTCAGCCATGCCAGGCCAACTGGGCTTTTGAGGCATTCATTTGCCACAAAGTACAAAACCAAAGCTACAACTGGCAGCTGACAAGTACTAGACAGGTAATCTCCTTAATCACGCTTTCCTTTTATGGCACCTCCCTGCTGAGGTGCCATAAAAGGCCAGTCAATGCACTAAAGCAGTGACAAGGAAAATACCCAGGATCAGGCCTTAACATTACAAGGGGAGGATAAAGCTGTACTGTTCTCTACCTGGTATCACATCCAGTCCCAGTCAGGTAGTGCTTCAGCGAGGGGAATCTGAGGCTAATCCTACCATTGATGCAGAAGCTGTATTGTTCATTGTACTGTGCCAATAATACAATTTGAATCCTGGCGAGACTTCATGCGTGAGTGAAATCTGTGACAGTGAAGGTGCATCTAGGTGTTCGGGATGATCCTGCAGCGGGCATGAAATCACAGTGCACCACAAGACCTGCCGTTTTTGCAAAGAGGTCTGTTCGTAGCACCAGATGTTGGGAGCAGCAGTGGTCGTGCATGTTTATTCGTGTTTGTGGTTTTAGTCACAGGGCACACTGTGAAACACAACATGGTGCTGGGAAGACTGTCTCTCAGAGTTCTGGGTAATTCTGCAGGTAAATGGGGCTTTGCATTCGCCTGATGGGGCTACGCAGCACAAATAAAGCAGTAATTACGGACAGCGACGCTTCTGAACAGCGATTCATTGCACTAAGAGTATTCTGTATGGTTCATTTTCATAAGAGGGATTTATTGCATCGCTCATTACGTCTGAATGCGTTCATGAGAGGTTCAGCGTTAAGTAAACCATTGAAGTCAGACAACATAAACATCCTGCAAAGAAATTAATGAGCATTTCCAGCTATTGTGTGCGCAGTGAAAATTAATCACTATTACTGTCAAAATATTCTCTCAACCATGATACGCAGCCTCACAGTAGACAACCAGGGAAAAAAAAAGACAATAGAGCATGATGCAGTCCACCTTCAAGACCATGTTTAATTTTTTTAGCATGTCCCAAGCTTCACTTTGTCCTCCAACTGATAGCTTGCAAGGAGGGAGAACAAGTTGCTGCAGTGGACAGCCTTTTCCAATCAAGGTTATTTGACTAAAAGTAGGAGGACATAGGACGATACAGTGGTGACAGCCAGTATTTATCTAGGTGTCAAGAGGCTGCCATAAATTAGTGACGAAATGATGCCGCAATATCTTACTCAGCCAGATGCTCTCCACTTGGCTTTCACTGATGGAGCCACAAAACTTTCCATTCCTTTAATCAAAAAGGGCCACGTGCACACTGTGTGTGTGAGCTGAAATCACTGCCATTGGCTGGCTAAGCCAGTGCACTGGGATAATTAGAAAGTCCCATGTATTAATCATGTGGTATCGAATCATATCTTGATTCCTTTTTGAAAACGGCTCTGCAGTGGCAAATGTGAAAACATTTTAAAGAAGCGGTAATTAATTTTGACATAAAAAAAGAAAAATTTAAAACAGAGAGTCCATTCTAGCATAATAAATTCTCCCAGCTAGGCCCCCGTGTTTTACCACCACCAGCAGCCAGTCAAGTTGATTCTAGCCAGAGGCAACTTATTAATGTTATATCTCCAAATAATTGCTCAAAAGCCAAATTTCCCCCCTCTCTGCCGAGCCTTTGTGCTCACATTTTCAAAAAAAAAGGTGCTTTAGCACTCTATTTCTGCATAAGTCCTCAACATAATAATGCTTCCAACATTCACATACTATTATTGAGGTTCAATCATGCTCCTTAAGATTTCTAACAGAAAATGATGTGATTATTCAAATGAGCTTTTTACCGACAAGTGTTCTTTGCACTTTATGTGAGCACACTTTTAGTGTAGCTGTTTCTTCTTCCGTCAAAACAATCAAGTTCCTCACAGTAGAAGTTTTATTTTTAAATACTTCCCATTGGTTGTTACTTGATCTTTTACAATTAGCATGTATATACGTTACATTAAGAAATTAAAACCCAAACGAAATATAATAACTTGGATGATAATAAGCAAAATGTTGTTGACTGTGTTGGAATGATTACATTATTTCACTTTCTTGCATTTCGAATTGCATGAAATCAATATATCTTCATGCTATGGATATGTGGGAGAAAAACTTCACTATGTTTTGAATCCGGTGCCCTGATTATGTCACTCAGTGCTTTCTTAGACTGAGAAACAGTGGTGAGTTGCATCATTGCTTCACGCTTACCAAAAATATTTCCTGTCATATCACATCTGACAGATGGACACGGTTTAGTCCACAGTCCAGCAGGTTTGAGTGGAGGCCAGGACAGTGATACAGCTGACTAATGTAATAAGAGTCAGGTAATTTAAATTCAAGCCCAGCTATGAAATGCATTAAACTGCTCAAGGAACTTGTATGAATCTGGATAAAACACTTAACCGTCAATTTAGAGTCAGTTTCACAGAGCAGATTTCATTTTGTGTATAAAGCAGGGGTCATGTGTTAATGCTTTTTTGAGCATAAGGAGAAGGCACTGGCAATGAGTTTGGATGATGGCCATTAAGACAAATTGAAATAAGTATAAAGTAGGAGAACAGCACAGAAATATTCTCACATCTGTGAAAGAAGTCATTAATGATTGGCAATGTGAAATGCATTCAAACATTATTTCCAAGTCTAAATCCATTAGTTAATTTAACTCGCACAGTGTTTCATAATGGTACTTTGATGTGTGCATTCACTGAACCATATTTGGTATGCTATTCTTGGAGACTACCGATTCATCATTATGGAAATCACATACCATAAAGAAACACAGAGAGCAAGTGTGCTAGAAGTGAGCTGAATGTTAGCTATTGTAAAGAATACAAGGATGAAACATCTCTGTCCCTCTTAAGAGGAATGGCATAACAGCACAGCTGTGCACACTCACATTCACTTGCATGAATAAATGAAGACCACCGGTCTACTCTTCCATTCCAGTAAGACACCATTTATGGCTGAGTAAAAAATGAAATGCCACAGAGACCTCAGATCATCTGAGAAGCTGCGCGACCGAAGCTAAAAGAACCCACAGCAACACTTTGGGTTTTTTTGTTTTTGTTTTTCGAGTCAGCGTTGCAGAAAAGCTCATTACAGCTGCAAAAAAAACTTGTAATTTCACTTCCAATTTTACAGCCTTTTATCAGACCCTCCTACAGTATTTTTTCCATGACTGCTAATCTCACAAGGAACTGACAAACAATCTTAAATTTTTTTTAAATAAATTTTTTCATGTGGCTGTACAACTGCAACACAAGCTAAAGGGTATGCTCTGCTAATCAAGTCTTACTCACAGAACTACAGTTGAGAGAAGTGTCAAACAGAACCATTTCATCTTTAGAATAACATAAATATTTTATGTGATTATTGACTAAAAAACTTTGAACCTATACAAAGAGTCTGCAATTAGTGAGAGGCTTTATAATATCAATAAAATGTTGCTGGGGTTGTTATTTAGAAGTATTGTCTGTATTTATTCTAGTGAAGGCACTACTCTTGCAGGTTTTTCCGTGCTGATATTGAATTGAGTGCTAAATGTTTTCACTGGAATTTAGCACATTAAGACCACAAGATCACTTTTAATCAACATTATTGATTTGCAGTAATTTTACTCCCCCAGCCCAACATTTATCCTAAATTAATGACGGTGGGGAAATTGACACAAGGAGTCAGAGGAGCACAGGGATTATGTGTCCATATCAAGCCAAAATAAATGGTAAAATGATCTCAGCGGCTGTGGGCCATAAGGCAAAGTGGGTCGATTCTTACCTAAGTTTCCAGTCATCAAATAGGCATTGTGGAAATCCTTCATGCCCAGTCCAACAATGTGGATGAAATCTTCTATGACCTGCATGAGCTCCACTGCTCCAGGGTAGATCTGGATGAGATAATAAAGACAAGAGGACAGTTTTAATTCAAAATGTAGTCCAGTGATTAAAATGTGAGAGAGGGAGAGAGAAAAAATATCTATCTATCTATCTATCTATCTATCTATCTATCTATCTATCTATCTATCTATCTATCTATACCGCTTATTTGCATTTTTGCATGATTTAAATGTTATAATTTAAATGTTATAATATAATCTGTTATATATATATATGTGTGTGTAAAAATTCGTTGTAGCCCTATTTGAAACATTCATGTATCATCAGCATCAGAGCTGTAACCACCAGCTGTGCCAACACATTTGGTGGCTGGCCTGTTTCTGGAAAAGCACTGCCAAGTCAAGGGTGATTGCCTCAGTTCATGTGTCGCTCCGTGGACATCAGCACTCACATAATAGTGAAGAGGCATGAATTCAGGACCACGGACAGCTCTGTAGCACAAGCGGTAACGCTGCTGGTCCACTCAGCTCTTTTCCCCAAAGTCAATAAATCAAAGGTACGTTAATCCAGTAATTGACCTTCAAAAGATTGGATCAGTGTCCTGGCTGCCCATCTACTGGTGATGTCTCACATCTAATCATAGACTTTAAATGGGATATATCATGTTGTACTGCAATACCATTTTTCAGTTCTGCATAAGTCACCTAAATAAGTGTGTAAGCGCACAGCGGTGATGTCAGGCAATTACAGAGGCCTTTGAGTGGCATTTAGCAATTAACACCTCACTCTGAGTTGATATCCAACAAACACCTGAGGCAGGTATTTCCCTCCTCTGTAGCACCTTGTGTGTGTCTGCACATGCCTCTTCATGTGCTGCTGCTAAGCCAGGCAAACGGATCAGCGGTGCTGAAGTCGAGAGCCTCTGACACAGCAGAGTGAAAGCCATAGTGGGGGAGAAAAGCACATCATGTCGCCCCTTCCGGCATGTCTGACGCAGAGTGCAGTAATGCTCATTCTGCTGGTCTCCATGGCAACCGTGAGACGTGAAGGCAGCGCAGGGAAATGGCTGCAGCAGAGGTTCTGCAGACAGAGCTGTTCCTTTCCTTGCCATGGTAACAGAGGCAGGAGGCGAATATATAGTGATAAGTGCAAAAAGCCAACTTTACAGCCAGTTAAGCCCAATAGTGAGGTGTTTCATGTACGTGTTTTTGGTGTGTGGGTGCTGTGGAAGCTGAGCCGAGAACACTCATTAATGCAAGAAAGCCAACAAGTGAGAAAAACTGTGTAAGGCAACGCCGCTTGGCCATGTCCACTTTTTATAATGATGTAACTAAAGCAGCACATCTCAGACATGCACATTAATAACTGCGGGAATATTTAACAGTGTCACACATTTCTTCTGGGTGTCAAATCAAGGAGACAATGTATTTATTATATTTATTTATCTTTACTTCCTTGGATCTGTCTGTCCTGATCTCTGACGCATTCTCGCTGATGAAATTGCTAGTTTGTCAGCTTTTCTTCGACATCATCCCTTTAGGGGGCCTGCCAAATTAAAGCTCCAGTAAGTAAACAGCTAATTACTTCTTGTGTAGACAGCCAGGACTGGAACTCTGAGCAATATTTGAACTGCCCGTGTCCCCTTATAGCATCAGCTGAAGTCAGGTGTAGAGAAAGTAAGACAAAAAAAGTAATTTTAAGGCATCACCTCAGTCATGTGTCAGTGCAGGTGACACCCAATTTACCTGTGAAGGTGACAACAGAGCAGATGCCCTTTGCAGACTCGCAGTCATCACAGATGGTATCTCTGTCAGAGTCTGGATGTGCGTGATTTCAGGGTTCAGGCTGTCTCAGACACCAGTGGCAGTTTTGAAAACAAGACCTGCCACCTCTCAAGCTGAGAAATGTGTCTAAACCAGGACGATGCTAGAATCCAATCTTTGTGAATAAACAAGTCTTGTGAACGGGTACTTTTCGGCACTTAAATTTTGACATACACAACATTGCTGCTGTGTTGCAGTATGTTGCTGCTCCATTTCTAGAGGATATTGAAACAATTTTTTTTTACCATCCCCCTTTCCTATATGATAAATATCAAGAGGGTAGACACAGGATTGGAGTCTCAGCTGCTGAAATGTTCATTTTTTTTATGGTAAAACTGACCTGAGTAAGGTCCTAATCACACTGGTTGCTTCCATCAGCATCAGCTGGGTGAAACAATGCAGGAGGAATGAGTCCTGCAGTGTTGATGGTTGGACAGTGTCTATGGCAGTGCTGCTGCCACCAAGTGGAGCTCAGAGGAACTAGTTTTTTCTAAATGAGGCCAGATGTCACACCTGCTAAATTACCTCACCACCATATGTGTAAGTGTAACATAATCCTAAATCCACCTGACTTGCTTTAATCTGTGCTATTCAGATGGAGTAACTGCAAACAAGCTTTGAGTCGAATTTTGAGGCAAACAGTGTTCATGCAGCAACCTGAATTATTTACTAGGTGTACTGCCACATGCTTACCTTTTGCGCGTCTTCCCATTTCTCCTTATTTTCCTCCTCCAGGAGGTTGCTGATGATTTGAAAGAAGTTCTGTGGAGATGATGAAAGGGAAAATGCATAACACTCCCACACACCAGCATAACAAGCACTGCAGCTAGACGCTTTTCTCAAATCATGACATAAACACCATGCACTCTAAAAACCTACTGTTATGGATAATATACTAACATTTATGATAGCAGAAAATCAGAGATTTCTGTAGGGGAATAATGATTTTCTCCCGCAGGGCTCAAAAGCACCAGGAAATCTGCCACTGAAACCATGATGGTAAACGATTGGAGAAATGATGGAATTTGTGTTTGAGCTCTGACAGAAACACACCTTGGACCTCCTGCAGCTTGCAGCAAACACTTAATGCTACAGGAGAAAAGCACAAGCTGCAATCAGAAAAAAAAAAAGATGAAAGGGAATGTTTGAGCAGCTGTGTGGATTGTCTTCTTCAGCAGTGGAGAGCGGGACAGCTTGGGGTGCATGCCTGCAGTCGTAATAGGACCCCTGTCTGATCTTTAGCCTTGTTATTTCGTTTGGTCTACAATATGCCTGAGGGAGTGGCTCTCTCTCTTGACACAGGCTATCTTGTTTTCTACTTGAATGCTTATGCTCCCTCTGGTGGTAATGTGCCCACTTTAACACTGCATTAGCGCAGAGGCACACGGAGGGGTTGGGCTGGCTGACTGCTCTCCTGTCTGCCCACACACGCTCCTAATAACCAGAGATGGGACGTTTTCCTCATTTCATAGGTTTTCTATAGTAGGAAAACGGCTTAACGGCACCTTGGTACCCCATCTATGGACAAACCATTTGGGTTTTTATTCTTGCAGAATATTAAAAGGACAATACGCCTTACACCAAGAAGAAACTGTTGATAAAAGTGGACTAATCCAACAGAAAACTAAAGAAAAGAGCATCCCTGACAGTTTGTAGTCGAAATATCACCATGCTTTAGAGGTGCATGATTAATTGAGTTGAATTTTTCTTTTTTTAATTGAATTACCTCCTTTACATCCTAACTTAATCTACCCTAAGGCTGTATACCAACTAAATCCTATTACATTCACAAAATTATGTGTGTGTCTGAGTCTGAAATCAGAGTTTTGTAATCGCCTAAGTAGGACAGCTTGTTTGTTTTTGCCTTTCTTTATGTGCTTTGAGTTCCCTAAAACCTAGAAAACAGCACAATGCTGAACACTACGGCTATATTTCAGATTTAATATCTGACTGAGCTTATCAGTAAGCAGAGAACTGTGTGTCTGGGACTTAAATAGCTGAACTTTCCTGCTAATAAAGGAGAAATTATTCCTATTTTTATACAGCAAAGAGCTGATGGACAAGTCTCACATTTTTCTAATTTCCTGGAGCTATTACTCATGACTTTATGCAGAAAAAACAAACACAGACAAAACCTGAAGCCTCATGAAGAAACTACAGTTGTATGCTGTATAGTGTATGTATTTTTGCATCGCATAATAACAATTATTTTCTTCCCAATTAGCAAAAAAAAAATAGCACACATAATATCAAACCATTCACACGTGCACACGCAGTAAAACAACCACATATTAAATTTATATTTTATTATATTATATTATTATATAATATTTTTTAAAACTAACATGTATGCACGCAGGACAGAACAAAGAGACCTGTGAAGGGTGGCTTTAAAATTGGCACAGCCCTGGGAGCATAAATTGTCTTATTGGTGATGGAGGTGGAGCTTTTGCTATAATCTCCATCATCCTATTGACATAAAGAGGATCAAGACTGCAGTCAAGCCCAACATGATGAGATGAAACAGCTTAGGATGTGGAGGAGATCTCCTGATACAATAGAGCCCTGGGTGTTTCTGCTATTTCACACACAATAGAAAACATTTTTCCCACATTACATATTAAAGCTGTGGTACCTAAAATTATAACATTTATGTTACCCAGGTAACTGCATGGTATTTCTTTGCATACTTCACAAAGATTCATGTCCACTTGTTCAAATAAACCCAGCGTCCACTTACTTGCACGTCATCGGATGACGGCTCATAGCTGGCTCTCTTGAAGGTCTCTGTCACATTGCGAAGGATCTCTACTGAAGACAGGAGGTCACCAGCATAGAAGTTCCTCCTCTGGGTGAGATCCAGCAGGTTTTTTGTGACCTGGGACATCCCATCCCCCGCCAGCATCCTCTGGCCCTTGGCAAGGTGCCCCTGAACCTCCAAAAACAGGAGAGGACAGAACTTGGGGCATCGGTGTCCTCTGCCGGGTTCGCAGGATACACGCTAAGCTACACATTTAGATTAAATGGGGTGCAAAAAATCAGGAAGAAAGGCTCTACTCTCTAAGGCCCTTTATGTGACACTTATATCTACGCCAGGCCCGAAATGTATTCTGCCTCGCGGATGTTTTGAAATGAGCCAATATGAATAAAAGAGTTAACTGGAGCAGAAGACACACATTTAGGCAGAAATTGCAGAGTGAAATGACATTTCACATCATTGCACAGGGTTTACGTCCATAAATACACGTTCACAGGTGCAGCGCTATATGTGCTATCTCAGCTCTTCTGAATTATTTTATTTTTAACAGTGATGGAGAGTTACCAAAATTACCTATTCTAGTGGAAGCGCTTCTGTGTTTTCAGGCTGAAGGCAACCCTACTAAAGCAAAAAAAAAAGGAAAAGTTCTCGAAATGGTGCAATAAAATGCACTCGGGCTTCAAAGAAAACTGTTTTTTGTGTGATTAAAAAGTCTCATCAGACAAGAAATGAAAAAGAAAAAAAGAGAATTCACAAAAGGTTCTCTTGAGGGAAAGATATGATTCTATTAAACTGAAAATACTGTTTCACTGAGTTTCCCTAACAGTTATTTATTTACTTTTTACTTTTTTCTTCATGCTGCAAGTCTTGTTTAAATTAACAAAATATTGCAAGTTGTTGCAGCGGATCCTATTTACAACAACATAGCAAAGTGCAAGTGATGACTAACCGAGGAGCAACATATATTGTAACCGTGTTATCATCAATATTGTAATTTATTAAGAAACACAGACGAGAACATGCAAGGAACTCTAAATTCAGCAGCTGAAGGACATCAGAGAAGGGGGGGGAAAAAGAAAAAAATGTGTGCTTAAATTTGCTCCTCTATTGAAAGTGGTTAATCTTTTTGGCTACATTGTGATGAGAATTGGGAGGGGGACACTGGGGAGGTAATTTATGGTGCATTGGAAACAGAGGCTGTGAGAGGGAGCTGACTTTGCACCTACTGATTGCTGCAAGTATCTGAATTCATTTGTTATGCATCGAGCATAGCTGGGCTGCTCCCAGAAGGCCATACCGCGGTGATCCAAAGAGCAGCGTCGACTAGTGGTGCCTGTAGAGCAGGAAGGAGACAGCGACAGATTTGGAGAGGAGGATTGGAGAGGGAGGGATGAGAAGATGAGCAGGCGCAGAAGAGGTGGGGGGTAGGTGGAGTTAAGACCAATGGTGGGGCAAGGAAAGGCAGATTGAAGGGGTAGAGTGGGATTAGTTGGATACAAGAGGAGGGGAGAGAGACAAAAAGAAAAGAGAATAATATTAATACTTTTAACGAGAGTCTTATCTTTTCCTCTTTGTCCGTCACTCACCATCAAAATTTGGTCTAACCTGCTTGTTAGAGAAAGCTATAAAAAAAGGTTTATGGAAGGAAAGTAACGCAGTATTTGAACAGAACTGGTTTAATATTATGCCAAATGACACAGTCCCGTGCCTTTTAATATATGCGCTGCGTGCCCGGCTAATACAACTTGCAGTCGCTTATTCAAACATGCAGAAGCTCAGCTGTGATAGCTGTCAGGCATTTAAACAGTAATCCTGAAATAGCAGAACTACCCAATATCCACCCACACGGCCACGCACATCCTACATAGGAGTCCAACATCACACCTTCCCAGCTGTCGACCTGGTGGAGTGCACTTCACACATCACCCCACCGCTCCAAAACAGGTGCTTGACATCCTGAGGAAAACTCCCACAGTACAAAACATTTCCCCTGGCGTCCGGGCTTCACATAAAAACCTTCACTATCTCTTGTTCTCCTCCGCGCTCTCTCTCTGACTTTCGCACACTAACACACACAGACAAAGAGAAATCACAAACACACACCCCCACACGCCCACCTTCTCCACAGCTACTACTTGGTGATATCCACTGAAGCCGAGAGTGCACGCTCGCTGTGCACAGGGAGCAACCATGCATCACCATGAGACAACCCAGGGGGCAGCAGGAGAGGCCCAGTGCTTTACACTGGGCTGAGCCTCTGCGTCCCTCAAAGCTGGTTTCACCTGGATGGTTTAGATTTTTGCTTTACAATTCACACATCTACCGTTAAGGATGCCAGCAATCAAAAGAATGCTCGCGCTGACTTTTTCTCAAAAAGATAGTAAAAAGTCTGCTTTATGATGGTTTGAGACCTAGAAATTAGGCATTCACTTCACTCTTTTGGCTCTGACATTCCAAAAAGGTCACTGTAAGCGGAGAAAGGTTGGGTTCTTTGAGTGGGAATTGCCAAAAAGGCACAGAGCAGTAAGAAGAGGTCAAATTCATGAACTGCTTGAAACTGATAAGCATTAAAGTTGCTCGGTGATGTGAATTTTGTCTACATATAGACATGAAGCAGAAGTTAAACAGCAAGACAACTAGTATTTTGGTCACCGGTAGCCTGTGTTTATATTATTAATATACTGTATGATGCTGCAATTTTAATGTGATTTCAGCAGTCCTCAAAGACACAAATTACCCAGGGCCAAAATCATTTTAATGTAAAATCCCTGCACTGGAGCTCATCTTTTATTTAAGTAACCTAATTCTAAGTTTAAAAAAAAGGGGGGGGGAGGGTCTTGATTGTGGTTTATAGTGTGCAAAAATAAAACCTAATACCAGACTTGCACTTTATATAAAAATGTCTATAAGCACATCTTACTTGCTCATGAAAGATGCAGCGTGGAGGTGCACAGTAAACAAGCAGTAAAAGCAGTAAAAGAAGCTTAATGAAAGGTCAGTGTTGAGAAATAGACACTAATTTATTTGTAAGTCTCTCTTTTGCCAGTTTTATGAGCTGAAATCCCCCCAAACTTTTCTATTTTTTAAAATTTTGCAGATATATAATTAGATATCAATCTGCCTTGGCTTTGAGACGGGTTGCTAGTGGGATCAAATAGGGTTAGAGACACAAACTCGAGGCCTTCGCTGTAATTCTGCCCCAATCTGTCATCTGTCCTTGCATCATCAGTGATGTATGTAGAGTAAGTTGAGTATGAAATATAGGTCAGTGGAGATGTGCTTGATCAAAACCAAGGCTGCACTCCACTGAGGCGCTGACCTGTCGCTGTCTGGTTTGACAGCGCTCTCAACTTGGGTGCCATTAAAAGAGAATTTTTATCATCACCGAGACGGAATACTAAAACAGTGTTTGCCAGCTGAGGAGTTTGAAATAAGACAAAAAGGTCGTGAAAAAGGACAAAAAAAAGTCCCTTCCAATCTGTAAAAAAAATAAAATAAAATTCTGGAATATATGAGAAGCATTGGATTGAAATGCCTGCCAATAATATTGTGAAAAGGAAGAATTAAAAAATAAAAAAAACGAATACATTCCCCTCTGAAGGATGGTGTCTAATTTATTTGCTGGAGACGGCTGGATAATTTTCTCTGCATTAACCTGTGAAGAGTTTGTTTAATAGCCTGTGGTGTTTCTGCTTTAATTGCTCCCACTTTCAGTTGGATGACTTGAACTTTAATTGATAATTGAGATTTGGGGCTCTCATTACACGGGCACATAAATAACAGTACATGAACTTTTGGATGCAAAACATCTTCCGCAAAGTAACTAGTACCTTCAGGTGTTAGCGGGAATAGAAACAGCATATAAATCGAACTCAGGATTTATATCACTGAGCGGCTACTGGCAGGTGGAGCAGATAACGCCGATCCATTCATAGAAATGCAATGTTTTGCTTGGAAACTTAGGGTCCTGGCATGTGGGTGTTCCTTTGATGCTACAACCTATCTAAACGTTGTTGCGGTCCAAGCACACACCCCCATGGCAACAGCACTCCCCAGCATCAGCTGCCTCCTCAGCAGGACAATGCCCAACGTCGTACTGCAAAATCTGCTCACAACAAAGAGCCTAAGGCACTGGCCCGGCCTCCCACTCGCCCTGAATATGCTTGGGAACAAGCCTGAACAAGCCTAAGAAGTTGGCATGGTACTCAAAAGATCTGCTGCCAGTGTAGCGTGGCACTAAAGGACACTTCCAGATATTCTGTGTGCACATGTCATTGGGTCAGAGTACAATTTTTGGCAGGTGGTTTTAATGCTGTAGCTGATTTTGTATCATTAGCAATACATTGTTGTTGTACCTCATTTTTAAATTGTTCAGCAGTTTTTTAGGTATGTTATTGAAACAAATTAAACCATACACCTTTATTTAATAAAGGAAATGACTATGATAAATGGGCAATGGAAGCTCTGTAGTCTTACAATTTTCATTTTGCTTCAGCACACCGTGTACCTAAAAGTAGATGTAGATGTAAACGTAGCTCGCATGTTTACCAGTTCAGGGCCTTTTTGCTTGGCTGCCACAATGCGAACAAATTCATGCGCCATACATCCCGCTTTTTCCCCCATTCTTGCCTCCGGTGGCAGTTGTCATCGGCGATGACCAAGTCAGTGCGGACGCCCCTGCACCGAGCGCTCTGTCTGTGATGACCTTGATGAGGACAGGCGCTATGGGTGAGTAGGTGCTGAAGCCCCCTGACACATTCGGATGTTTCACCCATGCCGTCACACTGCATTCGTGTTGCCCACTTCAGACATTTCAGTTGCCTTCTCTGATCAATATTTCATCTTTGTTTACCTCTGCTATTTCATATCGGGCTGTCCTGGTAGGACGAGACTATCAGTGAGGAAATTCACTGAAGGTTTGAGCCTGACCTTGATCTAATTCCAGGGCAAAGGTTTTGAAGAGTTGTTTTCATTTATGGTGTCTTAATGTATGCTCCCTGAAACCTGCTGACTCTAGAACTGTGATTAATGGCTTTAGAGATAAACTTGACCTGGCCTGACCTATTGTCTATCACCATCTTTTTCCAGTCCTCTGTGCCAGCTTTGACAGGGAGGATGCACTATAGTTAAACATGAAATATGTCTGCTAGCTGGATTTTTACCCTTTTATTATGACACTGTTATAGTATAACCCAGTTCTCAAGCAAAGTGAAATAGCATCCCTGATAACATCACTTTGGGCTCAAGATGTACTGCACGTACGGTACCAATAGCACATCTTGAACTTGAAGACTTTTACACGAGTCCACCAACACTGGCAGTTACACAGAACTCATCCCAGAGTGCTGACCTAGTACAGGCAGCAGCGACGGTGTGCTCATGTCTGAAGCTGCATCCAAATTAGCTGCATGTAAGAAAATAACACGTGGTCTGAATTAATCTTTTATGTCGCTGCTCACAGGAATATAAGAAAGCTCATTAAAGCAGAATAAAGAGCCTCGCCTTGTCTGACCCGAACTTAGCACATAAAGACAACGCTTGGTGTAAATGAAATTCTTAGTAAAGGTCAGCAAAGGTGTCACATTTCCAACATCACACAAATAAATACACACACACGCACACAATCCCTCACCGCAAGCTGGAAATAGCTTAGTGGTGCCAAACAGTTATTAGCCATAAAACTAATGTCAAGCCGGAAAGCTAATGTCATGCTACTAAATCTTACTCTGCGTAACTTTGCCGCAGGTGAGCCATCTGTGAATGACAGTGTGTTTGCTACTACATCTAGTTTGCAAGTTAGCCATTTTACGGTTGCAGACGAAATGTAATTTTAGGAACACCAGACTGTTTTCCATTTTGCAACAGCTTACTGTGTCAAACCCACATGTAACTTTCTGCACACGACAGCCCTCCACTGCGCTAATGTCTGTCTCCTGTTAGCAAACTGACCTTCAGCAAGAGCAAAGGTAACCTGTATCACAGCAGATTTATCAGAGGGCGCATCCCCTTTTTATCCTCTCCCAGCTTCCTCCCTCCTTTTTCTTCTTTTCAATAGCTAAGCGTTAGTCTCAATCTGTTACAGAACTTCAATTCGCTGTTCAAATGCTCTCCTCTCCATGCACGCATTAAAGCCTCTGCTTATTGTCTGAAAACAGACTTCAGTGTGCTTTTCTTTAACAATGCCCTCAGAATCACAGTAGCATTTTTTCCCATCCAGTGCACAGGCTGTGTATTGACGATGCTGTCATAAATTACATCACCGCATGTGGAAATGGAATGAAGAGCTTTTATTAACTATGCCGAGAGTGTGCAGGCGACTTCCAAAGCAAAAGTCTGAGCATTGAACTTCGACATTCAGGACCAGCAAGCGCTGCACCTTATGAAGTGGCAAAATTGTGCTGAGACATGTATGAAAAGTCTTGTCTTGTTATTTTAAATTGGATGGAATCCATTATGTTTTTTTTTCCCTTGAGGGAATGAGGACAAGTAATAGCATTTTAACAAGATGAGGACACTTACCAATAAAGCTTCATTCTGTAAGGACAATTAAACTAGTGATAATAAAACAAAAATCTAATTACAAAATGTTATTCAAAGTAATTACAACAGAAGCTTCATTGCAGTGTATTCTATTTTAGTTTTAGTAAAATACTTATTTGTACATATAAAATGTATTAATTAGTCTGGGGTTTTTTTGCATCTTTTGGTCATGTGGAATTGCTATCTTAAAATTTAAAGAAAATTTCAGTGACACAAATTGAAAAAATTAAAAAATTAAGGGTTGTGTCTCTGTAAACACGTTCCATTCATTTGCCAGTAGTGCTTACAGTTTAAGAATTATTTTTTCATTAGTTCGCTTGCTTGAATTTGCACCAGCTCTTGTTTGCAAGTCAAATCAGTGCACATTGCTCCAGGCAACCCAGGCTTTCCATGCATTTGACATCCTGACCATACCAAGGTGGGTGGAAATATCATCGCAAAATGAACCTAAATTCTATAAATCCCACAATATTTTCCCTGTAAAATCAAAAAAGAGATCTAACATCACAGATTAAAGCTTGTTCACTAGTGCCAGAACTGCTGCCAACAATGAAATGCTTAGTGTCAAACTGAAAGAAGACCTGAGGCAACTTGGCTTTTATTTTCACCATTTACAACATCCATTTTCGTAACCACTTATCCGGGGGAGCCTTACTTGGCTAACTTTGAGCGAGAGGACGCCCTGGACAGGCCAATACAAAGTCAGATAGCCACACACTCTCTCATTCATACCTACATCCAATTTAGAAACACCATCTCACCTAACATGCAGGTCTTTGGACTGTGGGTAGAAATTATGGTAAAAAAAGCTAACAGAGGACCATACAACGTTCACAAGATGTTCAAACCAGGTACATTGTCACTATAAAGCAACACCACTAACTCTTATATTTAAAAAAAAGAAAATAAACAAATATATGATGTAGCTTCTGTTCTCACCTGTGGCATTAGGGGGACATCTATTGAAGGCGAGTTCTCCTGATGGGGTCCGTCGCCACACCATTGACACTGCATAGTCCTCAGGACAAATTTCATATGGTGCTGGAGTGCAAAATGATACAAACATTACTACATCAATGCTAAAAGCTTTTTAGTCTTTCCAATATGATGCAACAATTTCTTCATACTGCATATTAAGAGGTATGGAAATATAGGAGATCAAAAGTGTATAGTTTCAGAGAGTCTGAGGATGCATTTAAGGATTCGAATAAAATTTACCCTTTTCACAAGCCTCAGTCTTTATGAAGGAAGGCACTTCTTAATTATAAAAATGGAAAAAAAAAACAGTTTTAATGTTTTTGTGGAACAGTGCTTCCTTTACTTCAGAGAATAAAAGTATTACGTGACTTCATTTTTAAGACTCTACTTCAAAGGAGATTATTTTGAAAACCGCACTTTAAGCTTTGATGGTACTTCAATTTCTCGGTATGTCCGTCACCAGTATTTCAATTTCTTCATTTATCTCACTCATTCACCTCTGCTAATCTGCCCCACCCCCCACAAACCCCCCTCTTCAGATTCAGTTTTAACTGATCTCTTATAACAAGACATGTCAGTCAGTGCACAGAGATAATTATCTCCTCGGTTTCGTTCAGCTTCTCTGAGGCCACTCAGACTTAAGTCTTATTATCCTCTGACTCACCTGGACACCGTTGGTCACTGCACTTTCTGACTTCTTCTCCGCTCCCATCACACTGTTGCCCAGTCACCACTGCCCCCTGACACACCCGAGTACGCTTCTGCCATCCGCCGTCGCAAGACTTTGAGCAGCCACTCCACGGACCCCACGGATTCCACTGGCCATTAGCTAAAATAGAATCATTCCTAGTTAGAAACAGACACTAAAACAACTGCTTTAAAAGAAAAACAGCAGAAGATCAACTAAAAAGATACAGCAATATAAATGTCTTTATTTAGTGTGAAATATCTTTGAGCTTTTGATTACATTTATATCTTTTGCCACTCATACTTTTAGTTTGATGATGTCATTTCGTGGCAGTATTTCACAAATGAACAATATCACCTGTAATAATCGAGGGGGGGGGGTGC